>CAEFZX010006924.1:0-48326 GCA_903066825.1 Alfaro cultratus
CCCCCCCCCCCCCCCCCCCCCCCCCCCCCCCCCCCCCCCCCCCCCCCCCCCCCCCCCCCCCCGATGGGAGGTGATGATTCATGATTTTGAAGAGAGTATTGTGTGCATAATATATATATATATATATATTTTTATCATATTTTTAGGCAAACTTTCACTATTTATGTCAACATCCTTTATTTATTTCTATAGTTGTTTTTTATTTTCATTGGATTTCTATCTAAATTTATGCTCATATCCATATTTATTTACTAATTTACATCAATATGTTTTCTCACTTTAACACCATATATTAAAATCCTGGACACTAATATATTGAATTAGCTGAATTTGGGAAAATATGTACTTTGTATATACTAATCAGACTCAATTTTTAGCTTTCACCACATCAGTATAGTGAAACAAATATATTTTATAGCTTTTGACTTTCAGATTATTAGCTTCCCCCACCTGGCCACCCATTACAAATCTTTCTTGGTGCGCCCCTGTTCTGAAATAATTGAAAGACATGGAGCTGGTATGTACATTTTGAATAGGAACATGCATTTATAGCCGATTTAATCCCTTTATTGCTCTTTTCCTCTCTCCCCCTTTCACACACCTAAGAAATCCAGAGTGTGTGGGAACATTCAGGGCCACTGGATCAAAAACATTTTCACATGCGCAAAAATGTTCCATTTCTACATGAGCTGAGGAGTAAACAGGCAGCTCTGCCAAGGTTTGTCCTGAATCACCGCCTAAATGTAGTGAGATGATGATGAATGAGCAGATCATGCGTTGCCCATAAGCGGACCGTGCCAGTCGATATCAGTCAGTTTACTGGGATAAACTGGGGATCCTGTTACAGCTGTTTAATGCGACATTAGCGTGCATTAGAAGTGGGCTGGCATCGATTCAGCTGTAGCATCATTTATTAGCGAGTCTGACAGCTGCTCAGGATTGAATCAGACTGCCTGTAATGTCTCCTGCGCGCTAACATACAATATTCCTCGCTAATGTCTCTCGTATTAATCTCCACGCAAATATCACAAAGTCCTTGAACCGTCGCGAAGCTGCGAACCACACGCCTGACTTTTAATACGCAGCCTCCCCGCCTCGCCTCGAGTTGACTTCACGTGGAGCCAGCCTCGGAAGACACGTGCCGCACATGGTCCCCGAACCACCACCGCCTCCTCCTCCCTTTCCTCTGCCGCGCGCGCAAGCTGCTCGCGCTCTCCGCTCGCGCGCGCACGCAGGGAATTCCTGTGTGTTTGCTGATAGATTGGTCAGTGGGTCAGAGGGGTACTGCAGCCTTCCCAGTCTGCCGTGTGTTACTGGGCTGCTACCAGTTTGATGGCCGCTCATCGTGGAAGTAAGAAGAGTTGGGTTTCAGTCTGACACACTGAATGAAGAGCGTGAAAGGACACATTAACCCAGATACAGCTCGACAGACAGCCGCCATTTGTGTTTCAGTACAACACATTCAATGCAGAAATGAAACCGCAACCAAAGTAGGCGATAGAAAAAAACAAAAACCTGCACAATTATATCTGGTAACACAGATGTAGTTGTGTCATATTCTTGTTATAATATATGTAGGGTATACTGTGCCAGATATTGGTTTGCTGATCAAATTATTTAGCCTTTCATGATGGTTTCCGTAAAGAAAATTCACTTTTTAAAAGTGATACCATTTGTTAAGGGAACAAAACTATTCAAATCAGCCTGGGCCCATGTGAGGAAATAATTACCTCCTTAACCTAAAAGCTGTTTGTGCCACTGTTGGCAGCTGCTGCTTCTGTCAAGCATTTTGTAGTAATTATTCCACTTAGCTCAAGTACACTTGAGCTGAAGGTCATGAAGTGACGGGCTGACGTTCAGGATTTTCTGACAGAAAGCAGGGTTGGATTTCTTTAGATTGAACCATAATATGTTGCCTTTTCAGGTATTTAGGCCTACTTCCCACTGTCAGACAGTGGTAGCTCTTTTTTTCCATCGAGTCTGGCAGTAATTAGACCTGGATATGGGTAATGAAATGAAAATAAATAAACAAATGTGGTTGATTACAGGTATTTTATGATTTAACAGTTATTCAGGTTGACCAAGTAGTGCTCATTTTCTAAAAATTAGTGAAATTATCCTTTACTAAATCATAAGCTTCGATGGTTGCAGCTACAGTTGCATTTTCTCACAGGGCTTTAAGAAAATGAACATTGTACTATACAGCTAACAAGCACTGGGCGCAAATGAGAGAAAATGTTTCTTCTTTAAGCAACGGTAAAGCCCTAATCCCACGCCCAGGACTGTGCCGCCCTGGGCAGTGAGCCATTTTACCCATATCACAAAATGTCATTTGTTTTCCAAGTTCAATTCAACTCAGGTTAGTGTCTTTTATAAATCACAAATTTACAGGAAATGTCAATTATCAAGGGATCTTTAATAACAAGCAGCCGGAAGGAGGAAAGTTCATCCATGGAGTTTTAGTCCTGTAGAGCGATTAAATTTTCCCCTCACCTTATGCACAGCGATCATGAACATGTTATTATTTTGTCCACCGTTTTACTATTTAACTTGTATTCAGAGATTAACAGGGTTTTCTGAGCTCTGTTGTCAAACTATATTTATCAATGAGTGTTTCAGTGAATGATTCTTGCCCTGTGTACAAGCTGTAGGTGTTTCTTTCTTTTTTTTTTTTTTTACAGCTATGCTGGTTGATGATTAGACTGAATAACTACAAAGCATGTGGGTGGCGTGGCTGACTAAACTCTGAGTTTGGTTGCATTTCTGTAGAAAAGGAATGAGAAGTATGAATGTAATCTGAAAGTTTTGTTGTTCTGTCTGAACCAAAGGTGACTCTTTGACCTGACAGAACCACAGCTTCCTTACTGGGAACATCTTGACTCCTGAAAAACTTAGATCACCTCTTCTTAAAAAAATGTTCTTGTGACGAGTTCCTACAATAACAAGCAGAAGAAACGCAACACCAGATTTAGCTCTTCACAAATAAATGTGCAGCTCATTCACTTTAAAGCAAGATTTAAAAGAAAAAAATAAGTCAGTAGAAGAAGCTCTTTGAAATGTTATTGTGATGCTGAGGGGAAAAAAACAGGCCGATGTCCGCTGAGGGCATCAGCGTCACGTGACGCGGGGCCAGCTGTTTCACGTGGAGCGAAGCTTAGCAACCATGCAAAAAGGGCCTGGCTAGAGAAGTTAAAGGGGGCATCTCCCACCCCAACATGACTTGTGGGCGGATGTTTGTACAGTTTGGCTCTCACGCTCAGGGGTGGGTCCTCGTCATGGAGTGAAGTTATGAAGGTGGGGCATTAAAGGAAACTGTTTATGCTGTGTTTCCTAAAAACAGCTCACATGTTGTTACCTGTGTCTGCATCTGGCACCCGTTCAGTTCCTGCAGTTTACTCTGTCACATCGCATTCAAGGACGCAGTCAGAACGTGGAATGTTTTTACTCTGGGTGGGAAGGAACAGGAATTTAAAATATGGGAGTGGCGCTTGTGTGCAAACAGGACATGACCCTGAGATCTGCTAACGTCCATGTAACTTTATTATCGCCACGCACAACAAAAACAATGAGGTGTGCAGGCTAACATCTGTGTCTGATGCCAAAGTTTCTGCCACACATGAGGCGGCAAGCCCAAAGCACCTCACGTGGGAACTCCAGAGGCACTTGGAGCTAAACAGAAATGTTGCATGTGATCCCAAAGGGAAAGAAAACACAAGAGGCAAGAAATCCTTTTCTCAGATTATTCAAGGTCCAAATAGGAGATGTGCAGAGAATTGCACTGCTGATCGGGGTGTTGCCTCTTCAGATAAGTTACACCAGACATCTTCTGTTTCCTAGTCTGGGTTTCAGTAACCCGTTTAGCAGCACAGTGCAGATTTCTGTTTTGAGCTTTCTTCAAACCTGTCCAACAGGCTGCAAAGCATGAGTCATGGCCACCAGGCAACCTTAAGAAGGACCACTTTGAGGAATAACGTGAAAAGTCTCTTTATATATTCATACTCCTGTTTTACTGCTGAGTAAACAGAAATATTTTCATGTAGTTTTTTTTCTTCTTTCATTTATAATACAGTTTAAAATGAAAAGTAGGTTAAAAGTAAAAGTAGGTCTACGCTAAGTTCACTTTAGGTCTTGTTCTCGCTCGTGACTGGATGTATCAAAATTGATGGTTAGGCTTTTGCAGTGATGTAATAATCAAAACCAAACAGATTTTGTGTATATTAGGAAAATATTTGGCACAATTAAATAATACTGTGCAGTTTTATGGAGCCTTAAAATGTGTACCGCAAGTTTTCAAGGATAAAGTGAGCACCTTTTCAAGCACATTAATTTTATAAAAAAAAGTCTGTATCACATTTGCTACATTAACTGTTTGTGGTTGTATAATAATCTTAACCGCAAAGCATCATAATATTTAATCTATCCAGCAGATTTTTAAGGAAATCACTAAAAGCATGACAAAGTTTATTTTATTTGCATCAAAAACGAACTCTTGGTGACACAGAACAAGTGTTTGGTTTTTTTTAAAACCTATCCTTTTAATCCAGCTGTAATAATAAAAGAGCACAAACCAAAATAGGAACAAATGTCTCTGTATTTTTAATTTGCCATTTGTTTTAATAATTCCCAGATCGATTTTTATGCTTCCAGGTGGACATAAGGGCACAAAAACAGCCGTGATGCCTCCGCACATTTTGTCATGGGTATTTTATGAGCGTATAAGGTGGCCGTGTCCTCGCTTGCTTTCCTCCCTCGCTCTCTGTAATCACGGCATTATAAGCCTCCTCTATTCCAAACGTGATCTGCCCTGGTGCTTGTCATGCTGCTGCTGCTGCTGTTGTTGTCTACACGGGACTGCGCAAAGAGCCTTGTGAGCCAGGCGGGAACTGTGTCAAGAGTCCATGTGAGCTCCTGGTCAGGTGGCTGGCGGATAGATGGGTTTGCATGCCCAGAGCTAAAGAGAGGGAGGGAGGGAGGGAGGAAGGGAGGAGGACACAGAGGAGGGTGCAGGAGGGAGAAAAAAAAGATAGAAAAAAAAAAAAAAGAGGGACTGCAGAAAAGACTCGTCTCTGAAAGCAAGCTGGCAGGGAGCGGGCTGCACGTGAGGGGCCGTCTTTCATCCTGCGGGGGAAGAATGCTGAATGCTGTCTGCGAAACAAAGCAGGCGTGAGGGCGGGGCGGAAGGGGGCGGAGGGCGAGGGTGTAGGGGGGTAATAGGGCATTTCCGATCTGATGTGACATCCATAAACAAAGGCTCCGTTTATGAGCATTTGAGGCTGCAGTCACTAATGTGTTGTGACTTTCTGTCATTGTGTGATATGACACTATATTTACTCCAAAAGCCTCTCTTTTTCAATGCGATGTGACATCCTGAAGGCTACTTTATCAACAGTAAAAAAAAAAAGACCATGAAGCTCTTTAACCAAGAGAGACGCACTGTTGAGTGTGTGTGTCAGCTATCAGATAAAGATTTCTTAGCATCATCATATTTCATTTCACGAGATCGCTCTTTAAAGATCATTGTTTGAGAGGTTCTTCTAGTTCACACGACACTGATTGCTTTTTGTGCTTTAATGGTCTTGTCATTCTGGTTTGACTCCTTGACACAAATATCCAGATCAGACTAGTTGTTACTGTATTGTGACAGTTTTTTTTTTTAAATTATCATTCTGAAATATTCATTGGATCAAATTTCAAGCTGTCCCAACATGGTCACAGTGTTGTTTGCACTCCCTGAACGTCTGCCAAGAGAGCTCTGCGCGTCAAAGGAGAGCATTGCTGAACTTCTCGCACTCTCACCTACATGGTTAATGTGAGCCATGACCCAGATAAACACTGAGGGGGTCAAACTAAGTTTCCAACGCTGTGTGCTCCCCTCCTCCAGGTGGTGTCATCCTGTACGCCGGCTCATCCGGCAGCGCCAGCCCGAGTCCTGGAAGCCCGTCCAGCGGATACCAGACCCAGTCGCCTTCCTCCCACTCTCAGCCCTCGTCCCCGGAGGGGGTCTCCTTCCAGGAGATCGGGGTGCTGAAGAGGAGAGGCGACCATGGCGGAGGAACTGTTTCCCCCAAAATGGTCTTTCAGTTCCCAGAAGTGAGCAATGCTCCTGTTGCTCACATTACCACGGCGTCGTCAGCAACCTACAGCCATGCCACAGCTGCCAAAAGGTCCTGCAGTTTCACCGGGACATTCACCAGTAAGTTCTCACATTTCCACTCCTCCGGTTCTCGTTGCTCACCTCATCACTGTCTGCAGTTTATTATTGTTCGTCTTTCCTCTGTTTGATGTTGAATTTGTTTTATTTGCAGAGACTGGGGGAATGGTGCTCTTATGTAAGGTGTGTGGGGACATCGCGTCTGGCTTCCACTATGGTGTCCACGCCTGTGAGGGCTGCAAGGTAGGACGAGAAACAAGACATCCCACTCCCCTTTTGAGCTACAAGAATACAAATGATGTCATTCAAAGCATTTGTTCTCACTCTTTTTGTATGCTGTCTCCAGGGGTTCTTCAGACGCAGCATTCAGCAGAACATCCACTACAAGATGTGTGTGAAGAACGAGAACTGTCTCATCATGCGCATGAACCGTAACCGGTGCCAGCACTGTCGCTTCAAGAAGTGTCTCTCTGTGGGCATGTCCCGAGATGGTGAGGTCTAGTTTTAAATTATATCCCACTACCACAAACTTTTATGTATATTTGTTGGCATTTCATGAGCTCACGTGTAGAAATGGGGAAAAAAAAGCCAATTCAAAAAGTTTAGCTTTGGTTTCATCTGACCAGAGCGTCTTCTTCCACATGTGTGCTGTGCCCCTTACGTGGCTTTTAGGATGCTTTCGGCAGGATTATTGCAGCTCCTCCAAAGTCACCATAACTGATTCTTTGATAAATGCTCTCTATATCCAGATTTCTTATATTTTCAAATGATGGACTGAACAAAGCTCAGTGAGAAGCTTAAAACTATTAAAAGATTTTTAATATCACAAATTGTTTTCCTTTCACTTCACAAAAATGTGCAGCACTTTGTAATAGCCTATCACATAAAAGGCCAATATAGTTGATTGAAGTTTGGGCTTGTAATGTGAGAAAATCTTATAAAGTTTATGAGGTTTTAATACTTTTGCAAGTACACATGTGGAAACTATAAAGTTAGATAACATAGTTAGTGTTGCTTTGTTGTTGATCTTCCATGTTTTAATGAAAAAACAAGCCAGATTCTGTCTTCCCTTTTTCTTCCGTTGTCCTATTTTTGTCCTCTCCCTTCTCTCCTCACTCCTCTCTGATTTATGGCAAGAGGAGCTTTAGTGTCCCTGTCGTCTTCAGTTTTGCTCAAACAGCAAAAAAGAGAGTTTACTTTTTAAAACTGGGACACAAAGCAGCTGATTACTGCCCTCGTGGTCAGCATGATTTACAGTCTTTGCAGGCAATCATCTGCGACATATTGTTATCCTGTCTTGTTAATCATTAAACCGCCCATAGCTTACCTATAGAATAATGTATAACTTCTTTGAAACTGCCCTTCTGCATTTTTTCCACTGCAACACTTCAGTCCTTCGGGGAATAGCTAAACTAGGTGATAATAAATCATGTTTTGTTTCTGGAGCAAATATTTTTAGTTGACCCAAAAAAGAGCCAAAGCAAGAAAATCTGCTAATTTATCAAACTGCAACCTGACCAAGCTCTATGTATCCATATTTTAATTTTAAATATGCTGCTTTTGTTCCCATTTTTAGCCAGCGTTAGCCCACCTCTGTGACCTTTTGTCCTTTCAGCCCATCATACCTGCCCCCTTGTCTTCAACGTTTCCAACCCTCATTCACGTTGTCACCTCACTAATGACACCAGGTTCAATGTTTTTGACCCAGTGACCTATTTCCACAGAGAAGCTCATCTGAAAGGCGAGAACAGGGAGAAAACATGCAGAGGGGGTGAGGGTGGAGACTATAAATAGGACAGCCAGTGAAGGTGCACCACTGAAAGAGGGGGAAGGGAGCACTGCAAAAGGCAAAGAGGAGAACGAGATGGGCAGACGTGAAGGTTTCTCAATCTGTGGTGTAACAGCTGTGATGGAGTAAAGGATCAGTAACATGCACAGGATAGTGCTGGAGTTTCATTCCAGCTGGAAGCTGTAATTCATTCATTTATCACTAAGCAGCATTATGTGGACATTTCCCACCTTGTATCAGTTGTGTGTGAATATTTCTGAGACCTCTGACCCCTAAAAGAATTTAGATGTTTACTTCTCTCTTGTATCAATTGTGATACAATGGGGGAAGACGAAAGACAAATCCGGATGATGTTTTATAAAAAAAAAAAAAAAGAAAAAGGCTAACAGTCGTGTTAATGTCTTGGCACCATGAGAACGTGCAAAATGCCTGTTTGTGAACATCTCCATTAAGCTACTTTCTGGAAGAACGCACACTCTTTTCTTACTACTTTAGTACAGAATCAGATATCTAAATATGTAAAGACTTGCTGTATTTTACATTGAAACACCAAACGTCTAATTTTTAATAGAGATTTCTGAAAGGTCTACTTCTTTACATGTTACATGTTCCTAAATAAAATCTGTCATTTTGATCATGATAATTACATGGCTGGAAAAGCCTTAATGAAAATAAAAGCAGAGAAAACCAGGAGATGTTCAAGAGGAAGATTTGTTGTTACATTAATGGATTGGTGCTATGAGAGTGAGCATCATGTATGTTTGTGCTCTCTTCCATAAACATATTTATTTGCATTGTCTGCTTATTGAGTCAATTAGGATTAATTGACACAATTAATCATAATTATGTCAATTATGATTAAAAAATATCAATTAAAAACATCCAGTGTTCGAATACCATTTTTGTGTTTTGTCAGTACCATTCACTGAACATCCCCATCTCTAAAATGATAATTTAACATATAATTATACTTTTTTACCAGGCTTTCAGAGGGTAAATTCTTTAGTTATAGAGGCTACTGCTGTAATATTATGGGCTGCATCGGTTTATGCTAACAGAAGACGCTTTGTCTTGTTTTCTTTTTCTCCTCAGCGGTGCGTTTTGGGCGTATTCCCAAGCGGGAGAAGCAGAGACTAATGGATGAGATGCAGAGCTACATGAACAGTCTCAATGGACCGACTTCTGTGGAGATGGAGGTGCCGCCTCCCTCCGACGGCTCCTGCAGTCCGCTCAACCAGACCAACACTGGATCCTGTTCTCTACCGCAGTCTTACCCCAGCGAAGAGAAGCCGCTCAAAACGGCAGCAGGCGGCAGCAGCCTGGGAACGCCGTCTTTCCAGAGCAGAACAGTACAGGAAACCGGCCCGTCCGCCCAGAACCAGAACCCAGCGCAGTACAGGGTTCAGGTGGAGCAGCAAAATGTCTCAACTAGCTACCACCTGGCTGCAAACTTCCCAGCTCCTCCCTGCAGTAATGCAAGCTCCACAAGCACAAATGTCAGCAACGCCCACTATTCCTTCTCCTCCAATCAGAACCAGTGTCCAGTTAGTGGCAGCTTATCGTCTCAGACCTTCACAGTCAGTCATGGTGTCATGCCAGACAGAGATAACCAGAACCCAACATCCTGCCCCTGGAAGCTGAACGGAGGCGCCAAAGTGCTTGTGAGTCTCTTTTTTTTTTGTGTGCCGTTTAAATCAATGAAAATCAGTTCAGGGTCAGTCTAATATTATTATTCCTAATACTCGTCTATTTTCTGCTTTCTGCAGGCGTGCCCTCTCAATTCGTGTCCTGTGGCTCCGGCCAGTCGCTCCAGCCAGGAGGTGTGGGAGTCGTTCTCCCAGTGCTTCACCCCGGCTGTTAAAGAAGTGGTGGAGTTTGCAAAAAGCATCCCAGGCTTCCAAATGCTGAGCCAGCATGACCAGGTCATGCTGCTCAAATCTGGCACTTTCCAGGTGCGTCCGTCTGCACAACGCCCCGAGTCCGTCCTCCATTCCCTTTCACTGTTCATTCTGGTGCTGACCAGGTCGTCTTCTGCCCACAGGTTCTTATGGTGAGGTTCTGCTCCTTGTTTGAACCCAAAGATAGGACGGTGACCTTCCTTAACGGACAAACGTACTCGCTGGCATCGCTGAGGGCTCTGGGTATGGGCTCCCTGCTGGACGCCATGTTTGACTTTAGCGAGAAGCTGGGATCTCTGGGACTGGAACAAGACGAGATGGCTCTTTTTATGGCTGTCGTTCTGGTGTCTGCTGGTACGTTGGAGAAGCGTGCATGACCACAAGCGCTTTGTAAATTCTAAAAAGGGATGTCTCAGTCAGGTTTTTCTTTAGTTTGTCTGATGCCAGTCCTTTGTTGACGTCTAATACATCCTTACAGTCAATGTAAAGGAAAAGCTCAACATGTGAGTTGTTTCAGTGCCCAGTATTGCACTGAGCTCTAAATTGTGAGTTTTAATAATCATCAGTAACTATATTAAACTTAAAATATGAGTTAGCATTTTGAACTAATTTACTCAAATAGGTTAATATTTCAATATCAAGATCTGCAATAAACCAACACTTTGTTCCTGGTGACAGTGTTTTTGTGCAGAGCAGTTTGCTGAGGTGCTAGTCTAATACTAGGATGCAAACTCATTAATTTGATATGACTTTGATCATTTAGCTTCTAACATATTTTGTTGCTGATCGTGTGCACAATACATACAAAAACGTTCTTGTTTCAGAAACGTACTGCACCGATTTGAACGTCATACATTTTAACAAGCGATGTTTCAGCTGCTTTCTACTCTCCTTACTCTGAAGGTTGATAGACATAAATCATTGCAAAAGGTGGAAGACACAGTTTTTTTGTTATTCATAAACATTTTTGCAAACTATTCAGAAAAGATTTTTTTGAAAGGAGACATAAAGTACAGGTTTGATGGAGCCGACATAAACTTTTGCAGACAGTGCAACACAAACAGGTATAAGGAATTGAGCTTGGTGATCAGCACCTCTATAGATACTTGAGACCTGATTGGGACATCCTTTATAAAAACACATTTCCACAGACTTAATTTTTCTTTCTTCCCTTTTTTTTTTTTTCCAGACCGCTCCGGTATTGTAGAGGTGGGAGCAGTGGAGCAGCTGCAGGAGAACCTCATAAAGGCTCTGCGTTCGCTCATCACCAGTCGCCGGCCGGATGACGGCACACTCTTCCCGAAGTTGCTGCTGCGCCTGCCGGACCTCCGCACACTGAACAATCAGCACTCAGAGAAGCTATTAGCTTTCCGCATAGATCCATAAGTCAACGTTTCATGGCAGAGTCACGAGGTATCCGCTTCCGGGGTCCCCCTTGCTCTCCGTGTGAGCCTGGGTTGCCAGATTGAGCACCGTGGCCTCTGCATGACAGACAGCTGTTTGAGGAGCCACGCCAAGTTTAATTCTGAGGGCGAGGAGTGGAAGGAGTGGAAAAACACCGGAGAACATCAGCACAACAGGAGGTGAAGGCTCCTCAACTTTAGAGCTTCCAGCTGGACTGCCAAGAAGAAACAGACTTTATTCTTCCATGAGTTTCTTCGAGTCGGTGTCAAACGGTCACCATTCCCCTCGCTCGGCTTCTGGTTTTTATCAGAAGCAAACTTTTTCTACCGAAGACCAAAAGGAAAGGAAACAAAAAGGACAGAGCTTGTTGTTGCTCATTTGTCTATGTTCTCCTGTCCCAGCTCATAAAGCTAACAAGAAGAAAGCACACACTTTTGAGATAAAAAAAAAAAACATTTGCCAATACAAACTTCTTATTATGCTCTTCCCATGTATAAAAAAATTATCTGAATATAAAGTTTGTCCTAGCAAAGACCATTTCTAACATCCAGTTAGAAGCGCTGTTTGTGCTTGCCCTGTCGAAATGAAATAAGCTATTTTCACAACATGTTATGTGGGAAATCTTTACTGAAATCATCCATTTGTGATTGAGATATGTTTGATATTTTTAAGGAATGATTTGTATTTATACATGCTACAAATATTGGTCATTTTAGACCACGTTTGAATGGATATATGTATATGTTAAGGTGTTCTGTTGTACATTTTGTACAGAACTTGTTGTAGTTGCTTCCTTGCTAGATGCAGACAGATGTATATGTTAAATTGAACTATTGAAAGCTGCCAGATTGCTTTATAGAGGATTCCCATCATGTGCTTCGAGGTTATAGCTTTTATTTGGAGAGATGCACCTGAAATAAATGTATCGTCACTGACATCATCAGCTTATGTACATTTTGTAAATGTCTATAATCGCAGCATAGAGAACCACTATTAAAAAATATTATATAGCATTTCTCTTTGTGCTTGTCGTCTTTTCCCATAGAGACATACCCATAGATCAGTAGCCTAGCAACTGAGCCAATCAGCCAATCGTGCTTCAGATCTGACAGTCATTAGGCTTTCCTTTTTTTTTCCCCCTCTAAAAGTGAAACATCACCTGATCTTTAAGAGCGTTAGCGAGACCAGGTCAACTCAAAGATGTCATATTTCTTTAATTACAAGTCAGAATGTGACGTACAAATAGCGCACAGGAACATTTTGTAGAGAGGAGGTGAGAAGAGGAAAGGACCATAAATAAACGGATTAATGGAAAACTCAAATATGCCAGTGAAATGCCAGTTGTGCTGTAGGTTAATTAGGGACTCAAATGTCTTCATGATGAGAATAGACTGACCGTGAAACGGCGAGAAGAGAAGCTTGCGTTGCTTCAGAACAGAATGTCCTCTCACTGGAAATGTTTAGGGACGGTTTCCATAAACAGCAACTCTGCTCTCCAGAAGCCCTATTAATGACTCACTGGCATTAACTTTTAAATAAATGCATGGGTAGGAAATGACGAAAACCTTTAGTATACCATCAGATGCATGTATGCATTTCTACAGAAAGCAGATTGGCAGTCTCATTAGGGGAATGTCGCCTGACTGCACTGAAGTAATCTAAGAACCAGAATCAGTCAGTGACTCCTCATATAAACATAAATTGGAGGAGAAAAAAAAAGTTTTAGAAGTAATACAATTCTTAATCTGAATGATGAACATTCCTTAATTTAATAGAAAACAGACCGGCGCTATTACAGTAATTATTTTATATTCAAATTTCTGCATTAGAGCACATTACTGGTGATCTTCAGCAGTGATAAGCTGATCCATGAGGGTATTTTTAGGTCTTCATCTGCCACCTGCTGGACATGACCGGAATAGAAAAGACACGTTTCAGATTTAGATACAGTCATTTTAATTCTGGTGCAGTGGATTCATATAACAATAACAACATTAATAACAACAGCAGTGCTTTATTTTCTGATGTACCGCGCATTTTGTGGCTATGTGTGTGTGTGAATAAATAAAGTAATATGTTATATTAGTCATGCTGAGGTCCAAGAGGAAGCGTCTAACTTCAGCTTTATTACATCCATTTGGTTTTAGTTGCATCCAGTTCTGTTTAATTCTTGACATTTCAGTTCATTATTTCAATTCATGCCATTTCAACTTAAACTAATTTGATTAATTTTCCTTGCGCTTAAATTAATTCGTCATTTTAGTTTAAATAGCTTCATTTGTCCCCAGCTGCCAGTTTACAAGAGAATAAACCTCGAGATGCCTCGATAATCCTCTGCTGCCATCTGATGGTCGATAATGGGGAAAAAACACAAGCTTCCTTGGTCAGGACTGGGTTGTTTTTTCTTCTGCTGTCCTCTGGTGGACAAACTAGAGGACAGCAGAAGATTGAGCTTTTATGATGAGTTTAATTCCAGAACATCCATCCATTTTCTAACACCCTTGTCCCTAGCGGGGTTGGGAGGGGTGCTGGTGCCTATCTCCAGAGAGACATTTTGAGCGAGAGGCGGGGGGGTCACCCTGGACAAGTCACCAGTCTGTCGCAGGACAACACAGAGACAGACAGGACAAACAACCATGCACACACACTCACACCTAGGGAGAATTTAGAGAGACCAATTAACCTAACAGTCATGTTTTTGGACTGTGGGAGGAAGCTGGAGAACATGCAAACTCCATGCAGAAAGGACCTTCTTGCTGCAAGGCAACAGTCCTACCAATAGCACCACTGTGCAGCCCCATTCTAAATCATGTTAGGTCATATTAGGTCTGCTACGCCACAAAATGACCATGGAATGTAATTTTTAAAGACTATTTTACATGTTTGTTGACACTTGAAATTATCATTATATGTATTATTATTATGCTGTTGTAAAAAGCTTCCTATAATAGTATTTTATCATTGTTATATTTGTAACTTATACTATTATAAGTGTACTACCATGTAAAATAATATCAAATATTTTCTTCTTTTTCTTTTGTTGTATGATTATTTAAGCACAGTGCAAAGGATTACAAGCAGACAAAAGCAGAATCCTTTTAGGTAAATCTCATGCCCATTACTTTGTCCTGCCTGTTACCAAAGCTGTTTGTTACACAAAACATGATGTCATTTGTTTACAAGATGCTAAAATTAAACCTTCAAGAATCTATCTCAAGCTGGACTCCCTTCCCGTTTTCCCATGCTGGCTATTTTTTACAGTTTTTATTGTAAATCGTCGACAACAACAACACTGACAGTAATAGGGTGAAGCTTTGCCAATAAATATGTACTGCAGACATTAGCTTATGTTTGACAATAACTGTGTAATGATGAGGAGCAAAATGTGCACTGGTAAGTCACAAAAAAAAAAAACATCATGCATTGATTAGTACTTTTATCTCAATGCCATAGTATTAAACATTAATGTGAAAGGTGATATGAATATCAAATCTGGGTACCACTTTGCAATAAGGCTGCCCCTAATAAATAGTTTATAGTTATGTTATCCATTCATTTATAAACATTAAATAATTACTGTTTATTATGCAATAATTAAGTGGGAGAAGGAGATTATATGCTAAAAAACAATATATGTTTACAAATGTTTATTGTGCTTACAAGGTGAAATGTTTGGTATAACTCTAGATAAAATATAGAGGTGAACAGACTCTTTTCTCACCCTTTATTAATGCATAATAAGCAGCTATTAATAATTTAAAAAGTGTTTACAGATTAATTAATAACATATCTATAAACTAGTTATTAGCCATATATAAGAGGAGCCTTATTGTAAAGTGGTATCCAAATCAGTTACATTTAGTGGAGTGGAATCGTTACGTAATGCTCGTGTAGTTCAGTATTTTAAGTCATTTAAGTCTATCTGGTGAGCAGTAAAAACAATTGGAGATTTAAACTCAGCTAAGAGGGTCAGGGACACAAATAACGGCTCGTATTTGGTGCTGGATCCCAGCAGACTCTGGGTCCACCTGGAGCGAGGTGATCAGGCCCCGGGATCACCTCGGGATCAGGGTTAGAGAGAGATTAACGGAGGCCTATAAAGCTGTGTAATCCGCTCAAATTCAGAGCGCTAACTCCTCCACAAACAGCGTCTGTGCTCACACTGTCAGCGCGTTTCGGAGCCACAGGGAACCATAAAACCAGAGCGACGTACGAGGGTCGAGTGGCAAAACCGACTCAGTGCAAACCAGGAGAAAGAAACGCCACGGGAGGCTGAAACCTTCCTCAGCATCAGCAGCTGAAAGGAGCACGAAGGGAGAATCATGAAAAAGTCAAAGGTATCAAAGGTCTTTTTGTTTTACATCGTAGATCCATAATTTTTTTTTTTTTTAAATGTCGTCATGAATGGGGTGTGCATGTGGATAAAGAAATGTTTTGATAAACGACAAAATCTGAGCTGGTTAAAGCAGAATCTCTTTGCTGAAAACCTTTTTGCTTTGAAACGTCCTTTTATTTATTTATTTTTTAATATTTCCTTTTTGTTATGAGGAAAAAAACGGTTTGCAATCAGTGTAACAGTGTAATCAGCGAAATCACGTACTCACCGATGCTGCTGCTGCTGCTGCACTTTTCGAAGATTTATGTGCATTTTGAGAATCTATATTTTCAGTTTTCACTTATTACTTTCGTCTTATTTCCTTTGTTTTAAATCTTTTTTTTTTTTCACCAGTTTGAATTAACAAACTGGTAGAGTCAAAATATCTGGGTCCTGCATAGATTTGAACTTTTCTTTTAATGCCTTAGATTCTGTATCAATATATGGATGTTTGGATGTTTATATGATCACTTTCGTTATACCGTTCAAAGAGATGTGTTCAAAAAGGACAACGTTGCGCATTTGGATTTAAAAAAGTCTGAACTATATGAACCCACATATTTACTCAGTACAGCATATTTTTAAGGAAATTTCCTTGTTTGTTCTGCAGTAATAAGTAATAAACATGTCAAAAATGACATCACAGTGTAAAACGTTTTGCTGTTATATCATTATATATATATATATATATATATATATATATATATATATATATATATATATTTATACACAAGTGGCTAACAACTCTGAGGATATAAAATATAATTGTAGAGTCACGTCTCTGTTGTTTTTTGGCCTCCCTTTGCCTACATGAAGGTTGATTTGATTTGAACCTTCAAACTAATCTAACAAGTGAGGTCAGATCTATTTTGCATAAATTACTCATAGAAACTTTTTCCAGACAGATTAGAGAGTTAAAACTCCTGGTGAGTTGAGAGCAGGTGGGATGATGCCAGGATTTAATGGTCCCGCTTGTCTCTTGTTGTATCCCAGCAGGTGGGGAATGAGAATGAGCCTCCCAGCTATCAGGAAGCAACTGCAGGTGAAGAACTAGCACCGTCTCTGCAGACGATGCAATGATGCAGCTGGAAGATGATTACGATAATGTATGTCCTGTTTTTTTCTCAGGTTATCCTGAGATGGAGGCCCAGTTTGCCTGGGATGATAAGACCATCAGGAGGACTTTCATCAGAAAGGTGACTGAATGCAGACTGAATCAAATGAAGCGACGTAATAAACTCAAAAAAAAATAAAAAGAAAAAGAATCCTAAATCTGACAAAGTGCTCGTCTGTCTGCAGGTTTACGCCATCCTCATGCTCCAGCTGTCTGTGACTGTCGGGATCGTTTGTCTCTTCACGTTTTGGTAATTTGGTCTCATTTTTCCTCCTCCTGTTCTGCTGATCTGAACTCTTTTATTTATTGATGCACTTCCAACCGGATCTAGACAACCGCTGCTTTTCTTTTCAGCGCACCCGTGAGGTTTTATATTCAGACCAACCCCAGCTTGTACATGGCATCTTAGTGAGTAAAAATACTTTATTATATCATTATTCACACGGCCTGTTTACATGATTCATTAACTTTCTTTCTTGCTCTTACAGCATTATGTTTTTTGCAACCTACATTGCTCTGTCCTGCTGCGGAGATCTGAGGTAAATTCTGTTTACAGTACAAATGGTGATTGGCTAGTCCTGACATATCAGAGAGTTGACACTGTTCTGATTTTTATCTTTTTAATTTGACATTTTAATGGTTTATTTTAGTGATTCACTTTGTATGCCATACTAAAATGTTTAGCTTGCTCCTTCTCATATTGTTAATCATATTTGATACATGACACTTTTGCGGTCTCACTTAACGGTTAACCTTTTAATTAGGATTTTGTGCATTTAGCAACATATTTACCCAAAAGCAGAAGGTTTTGAGTAAACTCTTTGTTAAAGAGGTAAAATTGTATCAAAAAAATGATACATTAGGCATTAAAGGGTTAAGTTAGGCAAATCTATATATTTTTAGATACAATACAACTAGATTGCAACTATGATTTAAATCCATAAAAGTAGATTCATTTTATGGATTAGGGTTAGGGTAATCCTCAGCTTCTTTAACAAAGAAGCTGAGGAAACTTTGCATAAAAAAAGCTACATTTGATGTTATGGTGAGGATGACGGCGTATTTTTTCTTTCCTCACAACAGGAGGCAGTTTCCCTGGAACATTACGCTTTTAGTTCTTTTTGTAAGTATTTTATCCCAGAGATAATGAAACTCTAAATGTTCTCTGTCCTTTACATTCACGTCACCGTAACTCTGCCTCTTCTGTTTTTCCTTCAAAGACTTTGAGCATGGCCTTCATGATGGGGTTTGTTTCAAGGTAAATATTACCTGCCAGGCAGAAGCAGTGTTATATATTTCATAGTAAGATGTTGTGTTTGTAGAAAAACTACTTTTGAAATGTTTGCAGCTTTTACAACACCAAGTCAGTGATGCTGTGTCTGGGAATCACAGCGCTGGTGTGTCTGTCTGTCACTGTGTTCAGCTTCCAGAGCAAGGTGAGCAGAGAACAAAATGCTTCATCTATCCAAACAGCAAAGCAGCAGTAATTTGGTGGAATAACTGAATTTTTTTATTTTATTTTTTGCTACAGATTGATGTAACGTCCTGCCAGGGCGTGCTGTTCTCTCTGTGTATGGCCATGCTTCTCTGTGCGATCACCATCTCCATCGTCGTCCCCTTCGGATATGTATGTCAGCCCTCTTTTCTTTCCTTTCCTTTCCTTTTTTTATCCGGGGCCCTTCTGGAAGAAGGCTAATTTAGCCGAGGATAATGATGAGTTAAACAACAGTTGCAGCTTAATGCTTCAGGTGCTGCTGGTTGTGTCCACTTATGCGTCAGTGAGAGGGGATTGACCCAGCAGATAATCTTGGACTCTTCTGTCTTCGGCTTAAATTAGCACGCTGACTGTGTTTGGTAATGGTGGTTGTCTTGCATCACAGGTTCCCTGGTTACACGCCATCTATGCAGTGATAGGAGCCATCCTCTTCACTCTGGTAAGTCAGTCAGGATGCTGTTACGTTATAACCACAAACATTAATGTGTCATCGTAGCTGTGGCTACAGAAATAAAATGTATTATTGTAATTATTATTATATTTGATGAGTGGGATTGGTGTGTTTACTGTGATAGTTTACACTTCATTTGAAAGTGACACTGTCATAAATATGACATAACACGTTATGACCAGGAAGGAGTCTTTATGAATGTTTCTGACTGTTGTCATAAAGAGTAATTTGGTAAGCAATGAAATAATCCATTATGTGTTATGTCATATTTATGACAGAGTCATGTCAGTCTTATGCACACCCCTTCAAATAAAGTGTTACAGTTTAAATTTTGGTCTCATCTGGAGTTATGCCATAATCCATTTTTTAGATTCTGACAAAATATGAGCTGTGCAAAGCTGAGGATGTTGTTTTATAGCCACACTCTGCCTGACCTGTCTGCTGTGTTCCTGGGGCTTCATGACACTGCTTGTTCTCTAATAAACTTCTGAGGCTGTCACTGAACATTTACTGAAATTAAATTACACACTGCTGGATACCATTTCCTCCATAACTTCCCTTTTAATTAGTGGGATCTCTTGAAATGAACCCAAGTACAGATGCTTGCCAAACTTTTGAAAACCACGTATCATTTTTTTTCTGACTTGATTATTAATGTCTGTCACATATTGGAATACACTTAAGTTTGTGGTCATAATATGAAATCTCAAGAATTCTGGAACTTTTATACAAATCAGGAAGTTTTTCTTTTTAATTGTTCTTAACTCTTATTTCCTCTCCCTGTCTTTTTCTGCTGCAGTTTTTAGCTTTTGACACACAGCTGCTCCTAGGAAACAAGCGCTACGCCATCAGTCCAGAGGAATATATTTTTGCCACACTCAGCCTCTACCTGGACATCATCTACCTGTTCAGCTTCCTGCTGCAGCTCACAGGAACCGGCCGGGATTGAAGCGTGTGGCGTTGAAAACCTCCAAAACCAGCTCAGAGTCCATTCCCAGCAGCAGAACAACAAATCAGGGATATCTGAATCGCTTCTTCATGTAGCCCCAGTGTTACCAGCCTGCTGCTGGTTCATAATGTAAGACACGCATCACCTGAGGGAAGTGGTTTATATTTGTTCAGTGCTCTCTGACCCTTCATGTGTAAATGTTTGGGAATCGTTGTGTGGGTTTTCTGTATTGACTGCAGTCCTACAGTAAATGTGTAACCACTCACAATCAGAGCGATCAGCGCTGACTCACTGGCTCCATTTCCGTTTAAATACCACTAAGCCAGTGGCTGAGATTCAGCAAATCTGCTCTGATGTGCTGCTCTTTTGGATTCAGCTGATTTTATTTAACAACTTAATTTGAAAGGAGCATGTGGATGACCTTTTGTACCTGTATTAGCATTACAAATCATTTTAGATGCCGTGCTCTGTACACTGGTAATTTCATTGGAGAAACCTCACCTTGTGTATTTTACCTGAAAAGTGAGCAAACATCAACCACTGTGTGTGTAGCATGTTACAGTGCTTTTAATTGGTAAGATCTGTTTAAATATAAATTATGAATTGATGTTAAATGTGGCCTTTTAGGTGTAATAGAAATATATTTTTTTCTCAGATTAATGACGTGTAAGAATGAGGACGGTTTAGTGTTGTGAATAAAAACGTGGAATGCAACTATTTTATTTTATTTTTTACAAACTAAAAGCTATGTGCACATGCTCCGGCTCTACTAAAAACTGACTCATGACATACACTGTATGGTTTGTGTGAAAAATAATAAAAAAGTGAAAACCAAAGCAGTGAAGTTTTCTGATCACATATCCAGTTAACATGATGTCACAGTGCAAACTCTACATTTATATTATATTATACATTTATATTATTATTTTTTTTGCTTTGGGACATTAATTTAATCCAAGCAAATGCTAAAAGGGGGTTAAAGTAATAGCTGAAGTCAGAGAAAGCTAAAAAAAAAAAAAAAAAACAGAACGAGAGAATGAAATCAAACATGTTTAAGACGTTAAAAAAGAAGTCACAAAAAATATTAAAATTGTGTATAAAACATATCTTATTGCCACCACAGATTAAAAAATCTCTTGCATTCTCATTTATCTAATTTGCATCTTAAAATTTATCAAAATTAAACTATTAAAAACAATATGATATAAGAAGCAGATCCTGCTCAACCACATATGGACATTTAATACCAATTTTAACAACAGTAGGAAATTCAAATAATTAAAAAAAACAATGAGATTGAGCTAAAACGTTTCTGTAAAAAGTATAAAAAGCATTAAAAATGCAAATTTATGGTGATGAGTAAATTATGAAATGATATTTTGAAGTAACAATACCTTTACCTCAGAACAAATTTTGGCTACTTTACCATCTATGGTCACTTCAGTGAGTAAAGGACAGGTGCAGACAAACAATCACACAACTTAAAGTAATATGAATGAAACGCGACTCCTGTGGACCTTATCATGGATCTTACCACAGGGGCCGCGTATCAGTGGCCCCTGCGTATCAATGCCCCCTGTGGTTCAGCCTCACTGAAGCCTTATGTTGTAAAAAAAAAAAAAAAATAACAACGATTTTTTCATTTTACTGTTCAAAAAAATACCAGAATTTGCTCATTATTGCAGATTTGTGTCTGACTTATTACAATGCTACTAAAAAATAGTAATCATAATTTGACAATAAAATAAAAAAATATGTACTTTAGTAGTCTTTACTTGAGTCATTTTTAAAAAATTTACTTTTTACTTCAACTTGAGCAATTACATTTTTGAAGTGATAATACTCTCTTTGGAGCTAATCTACGAGGTGAGCACACAGTTACACATGCAAATAAAAACAGCTCACTCAAACATTAAAAGGTTTTATTATAAAAAGAAAACTGACAAATTCAAAGATAAATCAAAGAGAAAGTAAAATCTCAATCATTTAAAAAAAAAAAAAAACACAAGTTAAAGACAATTTAGCAACTCTGGCACAGGAAGACAAAAGTAGCCAAGTGGCATTTGCAAAATAAACCAAATAGAAAACCTCTTTCCTCTAACAAAACTGTACAAAATGAGTTATTGTATAAATAATAAAATGTTCACAAACAGGGAGGTTCACGAGCCCAGTGGATTTTCAGAATGCTTCACGAAAAAGTTCAGTGTGGAAAGTTCAACAATACTACCTTGAGCTAGACTTTGATCAATAAAAGGTGCAGAGAGTAAAATTTCAGACGATCTGCTGGGATGAGAGCCTAGACATTCTTTTACTCGGCCGGGATAAAAATCAGTATTGTTTCTTGTAAATCCCTCAAAACAAGCAATTCACACCAAAACAAAAAAAGCCCAGTTTCACCATCATGTTACCATAGCAGCTGCAACAAGACATAAACATGTGCTTTACAGTGGATGTTTTGTACTTTATGGCCACTGCGGTTTCTCCTGCCCTCTCATAAAGAGAGGTGGAGCAAGTTGAGAATTGGGCCATAATATCTCACTACATCTCACTACGGTTATGATCCACTAGGAAAATAACCGTATCTAAGAAAACAGATGTGTAGCATTGTGAAAATCCAGACTGGACAACCTAAAACCACCCGCTTGGAAATCCTATCTTAGCAGCGAAACAATTTGAAACTATGAAATAAGCCATCAAATTAACTTTAGGATGGATTTTTATTTTTTAAAGAGCATTTGAAATATTAGTAAGTGCAACAAATTCTTTTTAAATCTTAAATTGTGTGTACTATCTACAAAATTAGTTTGAGTATTTTTTTCTTACAATATTGCAATCAAAAGACAAGCTCATTTACAAATATTACAACTTCTTCTTGTAACATTTTCTCTTGTAAAAAAATAAAAAAATAAATAAACACTGCTTTGCAACTAACACATGGTCATTTCATAGTTTCAAACATCACGGTTTATGTATTAAAAGTGGTGGCTAACACATGGAATAGCATTTATTTGGATATTTCCTTCATGGTGCACTGAATCTGAAAACTTGATAGTCACAATGTTATCTGGACAGGTCATAAATCATACAAAAAGAAAAAAAAAAATCAATGAATCACACAAGATGAAACAAAATAGAATGGTAAAGAGAGAGCAAGTAGAAAGAGAAAAAAGGCTATTTACAAAAGTAACTTTTGTGTCTGAAAACTGTCTGTTTAACACCATGAAGAGCAAAGCTGTTTTCCTCCTGGACGTGTGTTGAACCCCCCATAGATTCACCAGTGTGTCTGCATGCACTCAAAAGCTCTCCTATTTACAGTACGGGAAAGTCCAGCCTACAAATGCTTTAAAAAAATGTATCAAGAGGGAATTTCTTAGATGCATCGTTTAAATAGGTCTGCAAAGGAAGTAATAAATTGACTTTACCTGTGGTCATAATTTTGAGTATGATTCCACACTTGTCGTATTTCTAATGTCTGAGTTAATCCGATTTTTTAAAATGCATTTAAAAAAAGTTGATGGCTACAACGGGTTTGGTTGCAGAAACATAAAGCAGGAAACAGCTAAAAGTTAACGTCATAAAAAAAGACCAGGACAGAATCAGGATAATGAAACTGTGAAGCCTTGAGGCAGACGTCATCTACCTCGAAAGATGAATGATTAAACAGGAGCACAAACCAGCAGCGACTCTGATGTGATAACTAACTAGACGGGATGCAAAGAAGCCTGTTGACATTTTCATAGTATATACAAATAAAAGTCAATTCAGTGAGAAATCAGGCAGTAAATCCAGAAAAGGATCATTAAGGCTTCGCTAAAAATGTTTAGTTTTTTTTTTTTTGCAGAATTTTGTATCTCTCACAAATTCATTCAGACTTGCAGTCTCACTAAGGCTGTAAGAATCGTCTGTAATGGCACTTCCATGGTCTGGTGAGCAGTCCTTTGTAAAAACCACTACTTACTATCTACATATCTACAGTTCTGGTGTCTACAAATTTACAGGTCAACATATTTGAACAGACATGGTGACGTTAGCTTCACTTCACTCGATGTGCTGACCGGTATTTGAACACCGCGACGCTGAGCAGGACGAATCGCTTAGGTCAGCACAACATTTAAGTCAGTTTGGTTGAGCTCTCGGCTCTGAAAAGCTCTCTGCAAACAGTTGGGATACAATATGAGGACAGACAGACGACACAAGGCTTGGAACGGAAATTTTTCATGAAAGCGAAACAAGAGAAATCTTGATGTGAACAAGAGAACAGCCTCAAACCATTTGAAGAGGAAACCAACATCTAGTCTCTGTGAAGAGATAAACTCTACAGCTAAAATCTAACCTAAGAATATTTCATCAAAAAAAGGCAAATCTAACAACAACAAAAATAAAACAAAACAGAAAAAATATCTTTCTACAAACTAAAAACTCACTGACAGAATCAAACTCAGATGACAGCAGCATTGAAAAAAAAAAAGACTTATCACTCCCTTTTCTATCAGACTAAACCATTCGGTGGGATTTTCTAAGCCTTTCATTAATTTTCCCTCATCACTTTTACTAAACTACTCTTTAATTTAGTAACTGCATTGCTCTTTTTACACATAATATCTAACTGCTTCTTTCTAAAGCATGTTCACCTAACCCCTGGGACAGAGGTTGAATTCAAAGATACCTGATGGCAGCTGCAACAAAACCGCTTAAAACCACTTCTCAGAGATAGGCATGGGCCAATGTGAAAATATAAAGTTGAGCAAAAATGACACGGTTTCATAGGTATTGAAAGACAAAATTAATAAATGTAAATAAAAATAAATAAATAAAAATTAAAAAGCATAGAGGTAACTGGAATTGACTAACAGCAACACTCTTCAGAGTGGAATTTGTTACAGAGGGAAGAAGACTCGAACTTAGCAATCTTCAGTATCAGTAAGGCGTTTATAAATTAAGTCTTAGGAAGTGCAAAAGGTTTAAGAAGCTATTCTTTCTATTTTAGCTATCGAGTGTCTTCTGTTCATTCTGGACGCAGTTTTTAAACAGGCTGTGAGAGACAGCAGGAGGACTAAATGCATCATATCAATGTTGCTCTGTTCTATTAACCTGAATTTAACATGAAGAATCCTGGACTTAGAAATGTTGCCATCCCTTTGGAAGCCTCACAGTTAAGGTAACAGTCTGCAATCTTGAAGTAAATTTTAATGCGGAACAGCACCTTTTAGTTCCTGACACTAGCAAGACTAGTAACTAATTTAAGGTGCTAAACACAGCTTAAAATGTTCTACCTTCAGTCATTTAGATTTCTTTATGTATATAATCGTAAAACCCTGCTCTGCAGAGGCTCACAGAGGCAATGTGATATTGGGTCTGCAAATATTATAAATAAACAATAACCAGCCACACAAAAATCTACAAACTGACAAAACTACTGCTAGCTGGTTAATCATATGTGGAAAGGCTAAATTGGGGGATTGCTATGCTAACTATGTCATTTCTGTCATTTGGCTCTTTATAAATAAAAGTTGAGAGCCTGGCATGCTAATATTTTTAGCTAATGAGCCAGGTTAGCTGTCATGTTAGCAAAACTGTACATAGCCATTTATTCACCAATGGACACTTAGATCTTCGTATTTGTGGAGTTTTGTTCCAATGTAATACATTCAATTAAATAGATTTTTGGCTAATATGCTCAATTTGCAGCAAGATGTTTTGGGAGTCTGACAGTTAATTAGTGATGTTAGCTGCTGTGTTAGCTTGACTGTACCGGGATGTTTGCTGCTAAATTTCATTCTGAAACAATAGCTACTTTAAACACCTTTTTCCAAAAAGGTCTAAAAGTTTGTTCCTGCTTATGGTTATGACACACTTATTGCAGCGATCACTATGCTGAAACTTTCTTTAGCATCAAAATTCGATGTTTGATTGTGAAACCGTGACTTTGTAAAACCGAATAACAATAAACCTGATGATAGCCCATGCCTACTCATTGACAAAAATATGTGATGAGATTGCAATCTGATATACCAGGATGACTGTCAAAATGGACACAAGTCACTTTGATGTTTCTTGTAGCTGATAAATACACGACTGGAAGCCACTAAGTTTTCAAAAACCAAAAGAGTCACTTTAGAGAATCCATTAGTGTGTAAGGTCAAAATTTGCAAGTCCATTTGAACTTGTCTTTAAAGACTACAACATTAAATAACTTCTTTTTCATAAATGTACGCTTCAATGATTAAAAAATCCAAAAAAATAGAACTATGATTTGAATATAAATATAAATAATCGATTGTCTTTTGTTCTGTTATGGTCTAAATAAACAAAAACTATGAACAGTCAATGTTATTTTCATGCGTGTGTGAATAGAAATCTCTGCAGCAGTTGCAAGAAGAAGTAGCTTTAAACGGTTTACCTCCCACAGTTAGAATGACTCCACACATCAGACCAGCAAAAAGTTTTGAAATCTGTACAAACTGCTGCTGCAAATAGAATGTCAAACAAAAGACTTCAAAAAATAAAAATAAAAGTTTGCATATTTTACACAAAAAATAAAAGACACATTGTGTTTCAACTCTTCCTTGAATCACTCTGAAACATCCAGAATGCTTTTTAAAAAAAAAAATAAAAAATAAGAATTCGCTATACCACTTGCACAAAAATAATGCTCTGTTATTTCTTCCTCTCCTATTTCTTTTGACATTTTTCAACAATGTTATTTTTTTCCTTTTTCAGTTATCAAAATAGACCCAATCTTCTTTGAAGAAGGTTCCCACCTTTGGTTTGTCAACTCTTGAGGACGTGAGCTGAAGAGTCTGATGAAGTTAACTGTTGTCCTTTTTCTTAAACAAAAAAAAAAAGAAGAAAAGAACAAAAACAAAACAGAGCAAAAAACAAAACAGACACACACATTCACACCCACAAGTACACGCAAGCACACTCACTGGCACACACGTGTTCCTTTTGTTATCCGTGTTCAAGTCCCGGTGATTGGTTATGGTTGAGATCTCTTCCAGCTTAATCCTGTTTTGGTTGGATTTGTTTCTTGCCCTGCGGCTTCTCATTGGTGGGAGCTGGAAAGTTCACAACACAAATATGCATAAGATATAATCTCTAAATACTACTTTAAATAAATAGCCTAAGTTGCAATCACTCTGTTTTTTCCTTTATCACTTTTTTATACCGATAAAAATCTAGAAAATACTCAGTTTTTTTACTCTAATTAACTAAATAACATCCAGAGCAGCCAGTGTGATGCACACACACCGGGCCCTGGACATTTCCCCACCTCAGCTTCACTTGGTGTGTTGGTAGGAGTAGTTTGTATGTTCTGCCGGATTCTCCATGGCGACCTGCTGCTGCTGACCACCGTTCTCCTGACAGGAAAAGGTAAGACAAGATGTGGTGCAATAAAAAAAAATCCATATTAAAAATACTGAAACGAGCTGCATTTGTTCATAAATTAAATGTGCTGAATTCTGTTGAGTGGAGGATTATTATTTGTCTCCATATTACATTTTAGATCAGCTATGAATTAGAGCCTGCTTGTGTGAAAGTCAGAGCTGACATTCACAAAAAAACTGAATATTCAGATATTAAAATATATAAATAAGGGCTTTATTTTATTATTATTATTTTGTTTATCAGAAAATAAAAAGGACGCTATAAAACTTTTACCATTTGCCTAAAAAGAGAGCTGAGTATGTCAAAGCGTTCCATATAAAACAATAGAAAAAGTAACATTTATTTTTCAATCTCACATTTCAATCCATTTTTAAATTCTGTTTTTTTTCATGTTGGTTTGCAACTTCATATTTAGATTTTGTATTTTAAAGTTTGCCTACATTATATTTTTTAAATTCACACAAAACACCCAATTTTATCAAGTCAACAATAAATAATATTACTTTTGATATTATTTATTTGAAAAATAAATACATTTTTCAAATAAAATTAGGTGAAAAATTAAGTGAAAAATTACATGTTAAAATTAATCGTTTATTCAAAAATTAGTAAATTATATTAGGGAAAAAATAGAGTCGAACAGAAAACCTTTTATTACAGATTTCTAATGGGACTCTAATCTAGTGGTAAATCCAGTATAGGTCATAAATCTTTAAATACTGTCCATGAGCGTAACAAGTTCATACATGAGCAATCACTGGAAAGTGTGTCATACCTCTACTGGGACATTGGAAGGAGGCACTGGGGTGTACTGGGGGATGTAAGTCCCCTGCATAGTAGTGTTGGCTGGAATATACTGTAAGGACGACAGGAAAACATGAATAAAAGACAGGAATAAATGATGTCAGGATGTCAGGACAGGAAGCTGCTGGTTCTGTGCCGTGAGGATGTGAAAGTGATACTGACTGTGCCTGTGCTGCCCAGAGACAGGTGGCTTAATTGCTGAGTGAGAGGCCCCATCATGGACGTGGGCTGGATGGACATGGCATGCTCCATTGTCGGGGTTAGCACTGTGCCCTGCGAATGAACAGACGCACCAACACTCAATCAGCCTGTCTCCATTAACCTGGTGCAAAGTTCACTATATATAGTCAGAAAGGACAAAGCACTGCTCCTGTACACAGTGAACAGCTGATAACTGTTCATAACTGGGAGCAAATACAAAAACAACACTAAACAGTGGCTAGTCTGAGATTAGATCAGACAGTTCAGAGAAAATGTATTTTTCAAACTTGCTTATTTTGCTGTTATATTCAACTTCACACTGCTCCCGTCTCTCCCTGTCCCTAGACCTTTCAGACTTCCTCTGTGTTAAACTGTGGACTCTAACAACACATGAATGGAGCAAAAGATTGTATTCTGTGAGATACTCACAGCTGGCTGCATGAGGTATGACTGGTGGTGCATCCAGGACGGGCTGTGTACCTGTAATTATGAGAAATGACAACAAAACTCATTTGTGCTTTTCGTCTGTTACAGTCACCCTTTGAGGTGTGCTATAAAAAAGCAGAGGGAGAGGAAAGGCTTGAAGAAATGCAGCTCTATCAGCTTAGATAATGTGAATTTAACGAGGGATTCAGGTCAGACGTGACAAAAACAAGACTATGAAGCTAAAAACAATAATTATCTTGATGTGTCTCACCTGGTAGGAGGAGACAGGAGAATGCATGTAGGGCGAGAGAGAGGTCTGGGCAATCATTCGGTTGGGAGCCAGACTGTAGGGTGAGGAGTAGAAACTGTCGAACAGACAGAAGATCGTGAGAACAATGCGCATTTTGCAGGTAAATCAGCAATATTTGAAGGTTTCTGCGCCGGCCAGCAGAGGGCGACCTTTCACTGCAGCTCATCGGCCGTGTTTATTTTACTGTGGGGCTGGGGCTGTTTTCTGTCAGTCTGTGCATACCACTCACTCACCCATTCTGTAAGGCTGTTGGGTCATACGCTAGCGTCATTCCTCCCTGGGAAAACAACACACAGGATTCAGAACCAGTGAGGTCATGCAAACACTGGCGCGAAACAGCATGTACTCAAAGAACAGCCAAAGCGTAATTTAAAACAAAACTTCAGAAAAAAAATAATAAAATCTGGCTTTAAGTTCCTAATGAGGCAGATTATTAAGGCTTTGGCTGCGTTACCGTGTCTCCGTCTCGAGCCCAGGGCCTTCCATTCTGGAGATACTTCCCCTGGCTCTGCCTCTTCTTCTGACCCCCGTCTGCAAACTTGCATAATAAGGGCTCTGTAGGTGCTGAGAAAGCAACAGATCAAACAAGTAAGTGAATTCAGTAATCACAGCAGGGAACAAAAACAAAACATCATGTTTGTATAGTACAAAGTAAACACTCCACACACCGAGCACTCCTGGAGGAGTCTTGATGAATTTGCCATTGAAATGCTGAATTATGGCCTCACACTTCTCTGTGGACTCCATTCTGAAACAAAAAAGGTCCGACTGAACTCCCACTGCAGAAATCTGTTCGCGTTACATGTGCAAATTGCCTTGCTCAACCAGGACATTTAAATTCAGACAGAAAAGCCTCACCTTGCAAATCCCACGCCACGGCTGGTCCCGTTGGCGTCCCGGAGGATCCGCGTGGAAATGACCTGGCCGAAGGACTTCAGCATGTTTTCCAGCTCTTGCTCGTCCATGGACATCGGCAGGTTGGAGATGTAGAGGTTGGTGGGGTCCTGCTCTTGTTGCTGCACAGCAAGATCGGTTTTTATGAACCATTTGAATGCATCAGGACTTGATGTTTAAGGCATGAACATTAAAAAAGTTTCAATGTAATTTGGGGCAGAAGGAGAAAAGCTCAAACTTGTTCACTTTTTACACAAACTTCAGTACATTATTTAAAGATTTTTTAAAAATATTTATTTTAAGTTTTTTTATGGCACTACTAGTCTTTATACATTAGCACTTCAGTTACAGCAAGTCTTGTAGCTATAAAGTGAGCTTAACTGCAGACACACTGGACAATAAGATACATTTTCAGGTCATGCCAAATATTCTCAGATCATTCTCAGTTTCATTTATGACTGGGCTTTGACAGGACCACTTTAACACATATTAATGCTCTCAACTAAGCCATTCTCTTGTAAATTTAGGGTTATCGTCCTGCTGCAAGGTGAACCTCCTATCCAGTCTTGTCTCTTACAGCATCTGACAGGTTTTCCTCTCAGGATTGTCCAGTATTTACCTCCATCCCTGTGATGTTGCCGTTGATAGTGGGGATGGTGGACTCAGGATGATGTGCAGTGTTATATTTGACGTCTGTTTACTAAGCGGACACTATGTTGTATTTATAGGCAGAGCTGCACAATAATTCAAACCACAGTTATGACTACATGTCAATGTATGAAGTAGCTCCACGCAAAAGACAGCTTGGATGCAGTTCTCGGTTGGGTTTTACATTTCCACTTACAAGCATGCAAATTCTGCATTCCAATAACTGATAAATATATTTAGTTTAGCTATTTTATCACATTTGTTTTCCTAATATTGTGCAACCTTTTTAAGCGTATCAGGGTAAAGTGGGTTGAATAAAATATTTTGAAAACCATGCACCATTTTCCTTCCTCTTTGTGTCAATGTATCACATGCACTTCCAATACTATACACTGAAGTGTATGGATATTTTAAAGTGCTTCATTTTTAATGTAGCAATAACTTTTGAGTACTTTCAAAGATCTTTGAGAATGCATTTGGATTCCCAAATGCAAGATTCCTGTCATGTCGCTACAAAGATTTTTGTCCTGGCAGCCATGAGACCTGTCGTCTCATCAATGTCTGCTGCTTCTCCTGGTCCATTAAAGTTTCATTGTATCTATGCTCCTTGTCAAGCATCATTTTGTTCCAGGATCCGATATGGATGAACTGTTTTAAGTCTTACCTGATCGATAAAACTGAAAACTGCATAATTTGACACCCGAGACTTCCCATTAGTCACTGCCTCATCCTGCTGCACACTGAATAACTTAACATTCACAGCTATGAATGTGAAAGAAAAAAAGGCACACTTCTTGGTACAATTTTGTTTAAATGGGGAGATCTTGAAAGCAGTAAATAAATCAAGTATGAAGACTATTCAGATGCATTTTTAAGGCAAAAGCTTGAAAGTGAAACCTTGTGTGACTGTGCAAAAGCCCACAGGAAGCCAGGCATGAAGTTTAAGAGTTCACAGAGCAACAGGAGCCTGGCAACCGGGAGAAAAGAGGCTGGGCTAAAAAGACAGGAAGGGAAAACAGAGAGTGAAAGAAGAGGATAGGGCAAAGAGTGGGTGGGAGAAATTAGCAGCTCAAAGGACTGATATTTTGTACAGAAAGAGACGACAAACAGGATGGGATGTAGTCGATGTCTGGAGTGATTTAGGTAATTAAAACTGGGAATGACAGACAAGAGCAAAACAGGAAGGGAAGACAGATGAGCCTCTACAGATCAGCAGGCTCCTGCCTTTCATCTAAATCTAATATATTTCCACCATTCACCATCAAGCCTCCTCTCCCTCCTGCCAAATGATATATGATTACCCCGCAACCACAAATAATAAAGGCTTCATTGTGGAATGAGCAAACTGTCAAGAGATGCAGTTGGAAACCATATGAACTGGAATGGTGCGAGCAGCAAACAGGAGAGGACATGCAGCATCCCTCACTAATGCAGGTCTGCACGGCAGAAGTTGACAGAGGTGTTGACATGACGCCGCAAAATTCTGGAGAATATTTATAGCGTCGAGGCGTCAAGGCAGCTAAAAGGAAGCAACGAGTTTTCTGCTACTTTAGTCACTCAGGATGTTTGTTATACAACCGGTCTGAGGTTCCCCGGCCTAAAGTGAAGACTCGTTTCACCTTCACACACAAACTCATCCCCGTCGTCGTTGTTGTTCCAGGCCATCTCTCAGCCGCATCTGTTAAGGTGTGCCTCCGAGCTGACAGATTTGCCGGCTTGCGTTTAGAGCAGCGTGTGTGACGTCTCAGTTTGAAATGGGAGGTGCAGGGAGGTAAGAATGAGTCTATTTATAACTTTACCATTGTTCTGCTGCCCTGAAGCATGCAGCTCCGCCGGGCTCGCCGCCGTGAGTCCCGGATGGGTCGTTCAGGGACTGAGCGTCCTCTGAGGACAGCGACTGTAAGGTGTGGCTCGCCATGTTTGTGAACTGCACAGCTCAGCAACTATGGTGAAGGTCTGTGCAAGTGAAGCCGAACTTGATATCAAGGATGTCCTGCCAGGATTGTTTTTTTTGTCTCTGATACCAATGAGAGTCATTTAAGGATAAGCATTTGCTATTAGAGGTCCAGTCCAATTTTTCATTAAGTAGTGTTTAAAAATAAAAGCACTAAATAAGATCTATAAAGTGTGTTGTCCATCTGAGAAAAAATTTATATGAGTAGCAGTTTTTCCTTTTCTCTTTAGAAACTCAAACATTTAGAGCACAAATTTAGAAATGGATGAAGATTTACCTTCACTGAATTAATAATTAATTGTATAATAACCTTTTCTAAGAGATGTTAATCTTGTGGGTGTAAGCAAAAATAAAGCAGTTCATCTTGGAATAAAAATTAACATGTCCTCCTCATGTCCAGCTCATGAGATGAGACAATATGCAATATTGGTCTCACAAGACTATAATATGTGCCGAAATAATAAATTTAGCCGTTTGGAAACAGCTCTGTTTCCAAAAACATGGGCATCCACAGTGTGGGAGTATCACCCATTACTCTTATTATGTTTACTCTGTTTTAAAAGCTGGCAACTTGAAAAGCTCTGAGTGGTATTTTACCAATCAAGCAAAAATGCCAGTACATCAGACCAGTACGTCCCTACTTGATATTCATATTGTTTTTTCTTTGAACTGCAGTAACCCAGTGACACCAAGCAGCTATGTATATTTAGGTTTATAGAGTAGTTATCAACACGTCTAACAGAGAGCACATGCTGTCTGGGTGAGTCAAGTTTTGGTGTCCAGTTGCACTTGTCGAGTGTTAAGATATAGTGGATAGTGTGGCACTCTTACAGGGGAACTGCAGCAAACTTAGACACTGGATCTGGTTGCGGTGTACTGGTTCAGCTCAACTGGTCACATTGATCTCTGACGGTTTTAAAGAGCTGGGCCGAGGGAGACCCTGGTGTTACATTGCAGTGGGTTATGTTTGGGTTTAGGAAATGGGGAGGGGCTGGGACACAGGGATGGAGTGTATTAAGTGGTGGTGTCGGCCCCAGATCTGGGCCTGGACGATGGACAATGCCGGTTCTTTGTGCTTGTCCCATTGACAGTGGGTGTAGTGGCGCCCTCCCCATGGTTTCCTCAAAGGGGAGCATGAGAGCCAGAGGGATCAGCTTAATGGGCCGACAAGAGTTGCTTTGACTGCAGACACTTTGACAAAGAGTTCAGAACAAGCGTTACAACTGGAGCAGGTTAGTAGCATACACAGGGCGTGAGGGGAAGCAAGAGGGGGAGAGAGAAAGACGAGGGAGGAGGAAGGTGAAAAGACAAAAAAAATGAGGCTGGATGTCGGGAATACGAACAAAACCAACTGGTGAAATCAACAAAACCATTGCTGCCAAAAACACTTTTAGGAGCAAACACTTCATTAAACGCAAGATTTCAAGGTGTGCACTCGCCACCAGGACGATAGCTTTATGTAGTAGCGTCACTTTTATACAGCAGGGTTAAGACATGTGTACTGTGGATGAACAGAAATAAGTGAACACTGATCATTTACCTGTTTGGGGATCAACAAAGGCCTGTTTTCATTATGCTACCCTGAACCTTACACCCAATAGCACCATTACTCCAAACCCTTAATTTGGGGTTTGTGATGTTTGTGATAAAAATCTTTTAGAATTAAAACCATAATTATAAACTCAGTTTGAAACTGTATAGGTTTGTGATTTTTATTTGTGCATCAGATTTTAAAAGTTGTAAAAAATAATTCTAACATTTAGTCTAAAAACTTAAAATATTACTGTGTTTGGAAGATTTAGTTTTTTGTATTTGTGGATTGTCAAAGGCAGAACTTTCTGATTTAAAATATATTCTAGTTAAATTTCACAGAAAATAAAGAGTTTAAACTTAACTGAGAAATATTGCTGAGATTATCTAACAAAAAGTATTTTACACACTCCCTGTAATGAAGGTTTAGGGTGACGTAAAATGCATTGTCACCCTCCCTGGGTCTTTTTCAGGGACTAATATCTAACCAGCAAAAATGCAATGGTAAAAGAAAGTGGGTGAATATTGGTCCTGGAAAATAATCTGGTTTCTGTAAAATCTTCTGAAGTTGGAAAAAGTTTTCAAGAGACAAACAAGTTGGATGTTAAGGTCAACTGAGACTTTTGTGTGACTTAGATTTTATACTTTATAAGAGGAGTTGTTTGCAGAGCAGAGGAAGACTGGAATGATTCTTACTTTGGCCATCTGAGCCTGGACTCCGCTGGATTTCAGAGCTGTGACGGCTTTTTGTGCAGCAGCTGGACTGTCAAAATCCACAAAGCCATATCCTACAAAAAAGAGCAGCTGGGGTTAAGTCTACTGTCATTAAGACAAGTAAAACAACCTTTAATCCTGCCAGATCAAAGTGAAAAACACAGTGACAGAATTGATATTTTAGATTGCCAGAGTTAAAAAATTTCAGTACTATACAAACCACTCCTAATTCATTTTTTCTTTCATCTGTTAAAAATGATCTTTATCATTAGTTCTTCAAGATTTACAAATATCTTTTAAATTTGTTCTTTGGGTTTTTGAGGCAGATTAAGGCAATCAGACTCATAGGAAGCAAATTATAAAGAGTTATACTACTTTTCTGTACACTATTCTGCAACTAATAGATACAACCAATGAAAAAATGATATAAAGTAGTAATTTTAAAAGGCTTTATAATAAATGAAAGACATGGTTCACCTTTACATTTGTTGGTAGTTTTGTCCAAAATGGCTTTGGTGGAAACGATTTTGCCGTACCTTCAGGGAAAAACAGAAAACAGAATCAGTGACAGCTGAGGTGACTGAGAGACGCAGACAGGAATTTGCTCCTACAACATGCATACCAACATTTCCACATTTCCTCAGGGTGCCGGACTACAGGTGTTCACATGAATGCGTACTCTGTCCTTCCTGTGAGCGACTCTGTCTCATAAATGCCATGATCTTCAGGGCTTACAGAAAGCTTTCTGCGCCTCCGCCCTTCTGTCTACGTCGCCTCTTGGGGACTTGTACAGTACCTCTATTCCTAGATCTTTTTCTTGAAAGACAGGAGACAGCACCTCGGGGACAAAAACTATTTGGTCCAACACTGTCTTCATCCGACTCACGCAGGATAAAACATGAACACCTGGCTTGGAAATCCAGCTCTGCCTTTCGGGTATTTTTGGCCCAAATAATGCTTAGAAATGGTGCTTTAAAAAAAACATATTTCTCTATTTTTGATTTACCTATGAAGATAAAAAGACACATAGCATATTAAATATCCTGGTGTCTGTTCGTCTGCTGTGGCTGTCAACAGAAACAAAAACCAAAGGCCAATCCCTAAAGCAGTGGAGTCAGTTACTGCATTAATGCTGTCTCATAAATATTCATGGTCTGAAAATTAGCTTAAAAGCAGCAATCTAAAGGCTTTATGTGCAGCCTGATGGAATGCAGTGTTATAGGAGTGTCCGCCAGCTCTACAGCCTATTAGACCTGCCTTCGCCTTTAGCTTGTGCGGGAGGCCGGTGTTTGGGCGACATGGCGTCTGGGTGGAATGTACACTGAAACCTGATGCTTCACCCCTCCAGTTTGCTTTCCTTCCCACCACGTCCCCCTCCCTCGCTCCCTCTTTCCCTCCCTCCCTCTTGCTGTTTTTCCACCCTCACGTTACAGCAAACTGCTGGGTCCTACGCTCCCGCCTTGTTGCAGCGGACATTTAACCGGATGACTCAGACCGGGCTAGACAGCTAAAACCTTGGTCACACAAGATGACACCTAGCTTTAAATTTAAACTGCAGGTACTTTTTTTCCCCCCCCTCTAGATTTCTGGGAAAAGCGAAGCTCAAAATCTTGTAAAACAGCTTTTATTTCCACACATCCACATGCACTGGCAACATTCCCCTTCTTATTCTCAAGTACAAATGAAAACATTTTCTGTGTAAACTGAAAAAATGCTCGAAGATTCAGCTTTCCTGCTAAGTTCGGCTGCTGTTTTTGAGAGCTGCTTCACATTGGAGCTGCATGGAGCTGATCATCTTCTGGCACTTGTGACCAGGTATTTCAGTCCAGGATGATTGAACCACAAAGATTGGTTACAGGCAGGCCTCATCTTATTGCTGAAGTACTAACATGTTTAATCCTTCATAACACCCGGCGTCCTTGTTGGAATTTACCCCCAGCTTTAAACTGAATAATGCTTCAAGTTAGACAAACATTTTGATCAGCCAATCACATTTTGAGTAGCGTTTAAGTTTGCATTGTTAAGGTATATCAAGGTTTAAAAAAGTTACATTAAAAGTTCACATCGCCCTGTTCCTTCAGCCGTCATAATAATTTGCCAGAGAAGGTGCCACTGTTTTCTCTGCCTGGATGGAGGAGAAAACAGCCCCTCCCCTACCTGTTGCTACACAGCCAATTAGCTGCTTAAACAAAGCCATCTACGTGTTTACTTCTCGTACAAAAATAAGACAAATCAGGTTGCTTCAAATAAATTCTGGTCATAAAAAACTAAAGCAGCAACAACTATCACTCAATCAAATTATATGTCTGTTAATCAGCTGGCTGTTATAATTTTCTCCAGGGCTCATTTTCAAGTTCCTATTAAGGTTCGTTCTTCACATAAGTCTTCTTCTATGTTCAGTTTTTATTTTCCATGTGACAATTTAACAGATACTGAAAACTAAGTGTGTTACATCGTAGAGTTGCTTTAGTAAAAGCTTAAAAAGTTTGCTACTGCAACTGCAACCTGTATTGTGTCTCCTTCTGTCATAAAGTGGAGGCCGTAGATTTGTGAATTTATGTATTGACGTTTTTAGAAAGAAATTCCACAACTCTAATAGACAAACTGCTACACTGCTATATAGCTTTCCATAATCATCTAGCTACTAAACGATGGTTATTACACATGAATATTTACACAAACTAAAAATAGTTTAACCAAAGATCAGCAAAATCTTTAAATCAGATGACCAGACTTCCTCAACAAAAATCCTCTGAAAAGCCCCACCACATCACATCCCGGCACTTCATGGAGGATCTAAGATAGAAATCAAATGTCAAGAGTCTTATTCACACAAATAAATGTGAACTTATGAGGCAAACATGAATAATACTCAGTTTCATTCCCACATATAAGCATACAGAAGTCTTTGTATAGTTTTATGCATGTTACTTCTCTTTTTGTCCAATGTTCTTTACCTAAATTTAGTTTAATAAAACTAGTCTATTTCAAACCAATCAAACCATATGCAATATAAAGCCTTAATTTAGTATCAGAATTAGGAGGGTGAAAATTCTAAAATTTCATTGAAAATATGCCATGAATACTTACAGTATGAATATAATGCTGCAAAAAGTATGTCTCTTCCAGATTTCTTCTGTTTTTGCTTTTTTGTCATGTTTAGATATTTCAGACCAAACAAATTTTAACGTCATACCTGAGAAAGTAATCTTAGTAAATACAAAAAAAAAGTTTCCAAAAGATGATTTAATGTTAAAGGCGAAAAGGTCTCCAAACAAAGATGCCTCTATGCCAAAATTAATTACGCTGTTTGTTAAATGCTGAATAAACTGAATTACCTACAAATGGAAATTTCACTAGCCACACCAAACCCTAAATCCTGCCGGACCTGTGCAATAAAAAAAATCACTTATACAAAATCTGTCTGACAACAGGAAGTAGGCTAAAAGGTCTTTAACAGCAGAACTTCATGCCCCAATGAAAAGAAATCAAAAACACATGTGAAACACAGCAAATAACATGTTCTAGTCTGATTAAAGTGTCATTTCCAAAGCTCTAGGAACACCAATGAGAACTTATTATCCAAAAAGGAAAACAGGGAACAGCGGTGACCCTACGTAGGAGTGTCAGGCCTACCAAACATCTGAAGCACTGCAGGTCTCACTCGCCTAAGATAAAGTCAGTGTCGATGATTCAACAATCAGAAAGAGATCAGGTAAAAATGGCCTCCATGAGCTTCGAAGAACAAAGAACACAGGGACAGCAAAGTGAACAAAGACCAGTGTCGAATTGGCCAAAAAAATCTTGATTCTTTCCAAGCATTTAGGAAAAAAGATTCATTGGAATAATTAGAGAAAATCAACATTTTTGGAGGGTTTGTGCCCCATTACATCTGACATAAAACTAACACCATTAAAAACAAAGAACATAGTACAGATAGTCAAGCATGACCTTCAGGACCAGGGCTACTTGCTGTAACTTTGAGTCATGAAATCTGCCAGATACCACAGGAACAGAACTTTATGAAGGAGAATATTTAGCCAGGCGTTTGAGATTTTAAGTAAAAGCACACTTGGTTTGAGCATTAAGGACACTGAAACCAAGCACAACAAACACCTCAGCATGATTTAAAAACAAGATAAATGTCTGGCAGTGGCCCAGTCAAAGCCTGGACAAGATATTGTGGCATAACCTTAAATAGCTAAATCATGGTTAAAAGATGCCCTCCATTGTGGCTAATTTAAAGCAATTCTGCAAAGAGGAGTGAGCAATATACTCCGCAGTGTTGTTCAAGAGTCATCTATCTCTCTCCGTATCTCTTTTTTATGCAAATATTTTTACTACATTTTTTCTCCATTGTTTTAATCATCTATAAGCAGTTCCTGGAGCTCCAACAAAAAATTAATATAGTGTAATATGCAATGTAATATGTAATATTTTTACATTTTCAAGCTGAAATCTTCTTATTTATTTAATCTTTTTTCTGGTTAGCATTACAGAAGAGAATCAAATGGTTTTTTGTTGTTGTTTTTTTTTCAGGAGCACCCAGGGAGTCACCAGGAGAGTTGAAAAGTGACTTTAGTCCCTCCGCAGTTGAACACCAGCCCACCACTCGGTGAAGGCCAAACGGACTTAAAAGACAATCCTACCCCATATTTGGCCAGCTGACATTCTTTCCCAGCAGGCTTTCCAACCTTTTTCCCACATCATTTAAGACCTCCCCCCCTACTGGTAGCCACTTCTAAAGCTCCGTTCTTCTATTCACCTCCTTTCCACTCCACAAAGATGTTTCTGTAAGTCTGCCTCTACACTGAAATTTCAGCATTTCATGCAGCAACCACAGATTTCACGCTGGCTTTGATGGCTACTTTGATCAGACGTAAGCGTCACCATGCGCCATGTGATTTCACTCAGTCAGTTTAATATCTATATACGTCTGAATGTGTTACAATGTTGACTAAACCACAATAATTAGAAAGGGTGGGGCTGGCTAGCATACCAGACACACAGTGGAGCCAAGACTAATGAAATTTGTCCACACCTCTTCACAAACGGATTTGGTTTTCCTGTGAATGAATCCTGGAAATAATAATGCATAACTAAAGTTCACCTCTCTGACGTACAACGTCGTTCTGACCTGCAGCCGCCGAAACCAGTTTGGGTGCTTTATAGCAACCTTTATCTCTGACTTTATATGCATACACAAACAAATATGCAGGCTCTCTGTTGTTTTAGAGCTGATTTTGTAGCACCATAGGAAGTATAATATTTGATCAAAAGTAAAAAACACAAGACGCTGTAGCTTTTAGTGGCTCCTTTCCATGTTGCCCTCTAGTTTTGACTTAGGTTTCTATTATTTCCTGCTGAGTCTTAATTATTTTTCAGATCATGATTTATTTTGGTGTAATGAATAATAAACAAACTAATGCCTTGCAAAACTATTGAATCTTTTCACTTTTTGTCACAAACTCAAATTTATGTGATAGACTAACAGAAATAGTGCATAGCTGTTAAGTGAAAAGAATAAAAATGTAAAAGGTGAGGCATAAATTTTAAATGTTTTGCTGCTTTTAATAAACTTCCCTCCAGGTCTGCTCTACAGCTAACTTTATCAGTTTTAACATTAACTCTAGACAGACATCCTGACTTTAGTGATGAAAATATTCCCACTGCATGATGCTGAAACCATCGACGTGGTATGTTTGGGTGATGCACGTTATTTTGTATGTCAAACAAAAACTTTACTGTTTGAGCTTATCTGACCCGAACACCTTCTGCACATAACACTTGCTGTGTCACTCAAACAGCTGGTTGCAATTTGCAAACCGGGCTTCTTATGACTCAACATTATCGTTTGTATTCTTCTGTCCACTTGTCCAAAAAGGGCAGATTTTTTCTGGAGGGCATGTTGTCCTGTTAGGATATTCTTCCACCTGAGCTGTGGATCTCTGCGACTCTTCCAGAGTCATATTAGAGGCCTTTAAACTTTACACTTCTCCAAGCCTCATCTCTGACCTGTCTGCTGTGATCACTGCTCTTCACGATGCTTTTTTGTTCACTGTTATCTAACAAACCACTGAGGCTTTCACAGAACAGCTGGATCAGATTAAAGACATGCAGGTGCACGGTATTTACAAATTAGGTCACTGCTAAAAGCAGGGCTCAAAAAAGTTATTTTTCTGATTGTTTGTTAAAAACAAATCCTCCATACATTGTGTTGTATTACCACGTAAGATCCTAATATAATACATAGAAAATTGTGGTTATAATGTGGTGAATTATTAATAACTCCCAGTGTTATGAATAATTCAGCACGATATTGTTTCTGTGTGTTGTTCCATTCCTGCCTAAACAGCTCTAGAAATGAAATCATGTGTCCAACAGATGAAGGGCTCAGCTCTGGACGGCACAGATGTGTTTCCTCGTGTTGGGTTTCTGCGGGACTCTTTCTCTCATTCAGTATCAAAGTCAAAACTTGTTCCACTTAATGTGGACTGGAATGTACAATTAGGTTCGGTCACAAATAATGTCGTTTATCATAAGGAGATAGGATATCTTATGATATGATAGCTTTGTATTTTGCAGCTATCTCACTGCATATGCGTTTTTATATTTGATATAAAAAAGCTGAATGTCCTTCATCATGCGGTACACCTTTAAAGGTTTACTTGGTTTCCATAAAGTGCCAGATCACAACAGAAGTAGGGCTGTAGTGATACACTCATCTCACAATACAATACACGATAATCTGCCCACGATACGATATACATCACGATAACCAGCGAACGATACAAGTATATACATTTTTAAGACTTTCTGAAAGATTTTATAGAGACAGAGTGATTTTGGTGACATTTTGTGACTGTTCCATAGACTTGGATTGAATCAATTGAACTGATGGTGTAATAAATGTTTTTGTTATACATTTGCTTTGTCTAAATGTTAATTGTGTGGCTTTGTGTATTTGGCTATGCGGAAAAGAAACCTTTTTTGTATTATTGACTTTTATTAGAAATTGTAACTTATCTACTTCATTTCATTAAATTAATTGTAACTGGTTGTTTTGTTACATGTCATTTTTGATCTACATGTAAAAAATGTCATGTGTGATAGGTGTCATTTAATTCATGCGGATCTGACATAAAACTCAAAGTAGGATTTAATGTATGGACACTCGCGGATGAAAAATCGAAACTTTCTGAGGAAAGAAAATATTGATAAATATCGTAGAATCAATAAAATTACATAGTCCTAAACAGAAGTCATCATTGGCTGTCTTTTCTATTTGCAAGTCTATAATGTTTCCTTTCATTAAGCAAACTAAATCGGCTTATGCTGTATACACAATATATGTGCTTTTAACCCTTCCGGACCAAATGGATCTGCGACGATCCAGCCAAAGATGCAGTACCGTAATTCCGCCACACTTTGCGCTATATGAAAAATTCCATCGGTTTCTGCTTTGGAAGTTTATGGAATGGAAACTAAAAGATCTGTTCATTCAGGTAATTTAATTTTTAAAGTATACAGGCTAGATCATATGATAGGTACTGGGATGTACCTAAAAGTTGCAGGTTAGCAGGTCTAAAATCACTCACGGTTGGCAGAGCTTCACGAGGTCCTGATCCGTAGTTCCTGGATGGAGGCCGCGGATATATAGGTTCGTTTTACTGAGCTGTTCCCCACCACCGCCGCTGCTGTTGCTACTACTGTTGGTGTTGGGACTGGGAGGCGCCATCTGGTGGCCGGAGGACACATAGGACTGCTGCATTAGGGAAAGGGGAGACAGATATAATATATTCACTGTGAGAAACAAGACTAGTAAAAAGAAAATTGCCAAGATTAATGTAATTCACTGGAAATCAATGTGAGAAACTAAGAGCCGTGATATTCACATGTGGAGAGATGAAAAATAATCCTGCATCAAACAGTTGATTATGTGGGAGCTGTGAAAATTGATATCATGCAGCCTGCATGTCAACAGTCTTTAATACAGTACATTGAAGGGGAATGTGGGGCCTCTTGGCTAACTGCTCCATGCAGGGAAAATGGGGCCTCTCTTGCTTTCTCAATGTTGGGTAACTTCTTTCTTACTTGTCGAGGTATTTGCCCACTGATTTAAGGGACCCAGAAAACATTTAGACCCGTTAATCAGAAATAATTAAAATACTATAAGCCAATTATTATTAATCTAGCTCCTTCATTTACTTCTACAGAAAAAAATCTAAAAGTTAAACATTATCATTTGCTCAAACTTGCATCTTGCTTGGACCTGAATGTCTCACGCCACTTAATCTAAAACTGCGTTCAAGATGTACAAACAAAAAGATTGAAACTGGCAAGAGACTGAAAGGAGGGTTAAGTTCAAATTACAAAACAAAAGCGAAACAAAGGTAATGTAAAGATAAAAATAACACCGATGCCAGCAGCGTGTACATTATGTCAAAAGTAAGTTTCTCACTTCTGCTACATTTTATCTGTTTGCAAGGACCGGTGCCAGATTTAATTCAAGATCACGGTGTGGATGGCCACCTCAGTATTACGCCCGTGGTACTTTTTGTTTTTGTTCTTGCACCTAATGTCTGTACACTGTGAGCAATTGAAAGCAGAATCAAATTGTTTGTGTACAGCATCTTGGCCAATAAAGCTGATTCTGATTGCGAATTTAAGTCGTAAACTCCAATGGTGGACTAGTACGTGACTCACCACGTGCAACATGGTGGGATGTTGCACAACGACTCATGCATCTTCTAATCTCATCTCACCATGGGACTGTGGCTGTCCTTGGAGATATCAAACAAAGTGTTGTGTAACCATTCATATGTGTGTATTTTCATGAAATAAATAAAGCTGGTTTTGTTTTTTGTCTTTATTTTGCCAGTCACAAACAAGAACTCTCCATTTCAGACTTCAATCTACTAGGTCTAAAGGGAGTTTTAGAGCCTAAGGTTTATCTGGCCTAATGTTCTATTAGTTAGAAAAATACTTTAATTCATTTGCATTTGTTCAATTAGGATTGATGCATGAAGGAATAAAAACAAAACATCTTTTATTGAAGGTGTACAGAGTAGCTCATTGGACAGAGCCAACAAGAGGACAATGGGTTAGCATAGCAATTAAGGGAAGGGTCACTGACCAACCTGCTGGTGTTTAGGAAAAGCCCAGCGGGACGACATGCTTAAACAAGGACCACCTAAAACGTCAACTAATTGGAAACCATTCATGAGGCAAAGACAACTCTCCTCACCTCTGCTTTGTTGACAACGAGTAAAAAATAACAATAAAACAAAGAAAGACCCTTAACCTCTACTACCTTCATGATAAACGGTGACATGTAGACCAAATCTTTTTCTCAGAGAAAAATGACAGATTTGTTGTATTATCTTATGCCATACTTCACATTCTATGCATTCATTGGTATATAATAAATGAATGTTAAGAAAGCAACATAATTTGCATTTCTCTAAATAAAAACAGAAACATACAGATTTTGTTTCTGTATGTCCTAGTGACCTAAGTAAGCTAAAGCATTAGGTTATTAGGATGGCCTAATGTTTTAGGCCATCCTAATGATCTAAAACAGAAAAAATAATTTTGACTTAATTTTAAACAGGGAGCAAAAACATATATATTTTATACAGTTTATGCAAATATCTAGAATTAACTGTATATATTATTTAAAAAATCCTAAAAATGACCAAAAGCTGCAGTAAAAACTGGATATAATAGAACATTTTTAATAGCACAATTTAACTAATTTAACTAAAAATGCTGTGTAGATTTTAGCTTTTTCAAATTAAATTGTAAACAATGATGAATTTGCTCTAATAATAAGCTTGATTTTAATCTGTCTGCAAATCTTTTCTGTGTGTAAGTTATAAACTGCGGAGTAAACACAGTCTGCCTGGAGGAGTTTATCGTGTCACAGAGTAATTCTCGATGAAAATGGTCTGGAGGCGGCTAATTTGTGAATGAAAGAACAGGAAAGCAAAGACCTTTAATCTCATTCATAGAGTCTCTACCACCGTGCCAAGTCCCACTGATAGTCCAGACAAAACCAAGAGCGTGTCATTGCAGCAACACTCTTAAATCATCCGGCTTCAACAACAGACACACACACTCATTCATTCAATCTAAACTAGTTTTAAAAGTCATATGAAGGCTGTAGATGACTGTTCATGTTCAATTAGAAATGACATTTATTATAAATGATCAGTCTATGTTGAAAACAGCTGACATGTAAAAATCAGTGTAAGGTTTTTGAAATGTTAGTAATGTTGTGGTGACTATTATCTGTTATCTAACTGTTATCCAGTTAGATAACCCAATGCTTTGTGTTTCAGCTTGTACATCAAGGTTTTAAAACTGCTCATATTTAATAAATAAAATGCAAAAATGCAAGAAGAAAGAATTGTAGTACAGTTTAAAGACGGGTAAAAGTCATAAATTCTTTTTTTAGTGTGCCATATGTTATTTTATTGTACACAAAATCAATCTTCTAGGTCATAATTACATGAACCCAAGAGGATGATACAAGTACAACTAAGTAATAATAAAGAAGTCAGCATTTTTCTCAATAACCTGCTACATTTAGTAAAAATGACACTAAAATGTACTAAATTTATTTTACAAATTTTCTACAAAATGTGCCTCTTGTTATAAAAACTACATAGCTTCCTTTTAAAAAACTGAATTTTCTACCAACTGTTTTCGAGGGTTAAGCTAATATTTGTCATTTCACTTTGTAGCTTAGTTTTCATTTATCTTCCTCTCCATAGCAGTATGAAAATAGCACTAGATTATTTTTAGCACTAAAGATAAAACAAAAAAAACATCTCTATAATAGAAGATTCTCTGGCACTTTTACATGAACTCCCATCAAGTTTCCAAACTGTGCATCTTTTAAAAGCTGGCTTTTTGTGGTTTTAAGAATGGCTTTGGGTGTCTAAATCAAAGATCTACTTTATTCTTGACTGAAACAAAATAAATGTGATTCATGCTAAAAAAAAAAAAAAAAAACATAAAGCGTGGTTTTCTCTGCACTCAATTGCATGTCTGATAATTGGTACATGTCCGCAGAGCCACTTGCTGGTGAATCTCACCTTTAAGTGACACACCACTGCTTTATCTCCTCCTCTCCCTGTGGGACTCCTCCAGCTGACCCTGAATTGACCCACGGGATTCCATGGATTTCCTGGCTGCTGGGAGGTCTGTTTTCCTTTCCTGTCCCGCTCAGCGACTGAAGCTCCTGTCTTTTTCCTCAGGCAGTTAGAGGAGACATGACTGTCCAACCAGCTGACTCGCTTACACTACATGCTTATGTGCAGATTTATGACTGGCCTGACAGAGGACCAAGCTTGAGGCAAGCATTTGGCATTATGCTGCTGATTAATTTGTACTGAGCTCTCTTTATGGCTAACAACAATTCCAATGTGGGAAGTTCATCAATGAGTTGGGAAATTGCTAGTTATTTTACTGTTTGACAGTTTAATTTCATTACTTATATCTGAGTAAGAACTGCTTGCAAAAGCATACGAGGTCTTGGCCATTTTAGTTTGTGTCACTTAAATGTGAAGTGAAATTACAATGATTTCAAACTCTTTTAAACAAAAAATCTGAAAAGTGTGGCATGTATTTACAGTTTACCTCTTTTCTTTACTATGATACACCAGCAGAATAACAATGCAAAACATAGTGTACAGCCAGAGCTGCAATCATAATGTATTCCAGTGCTTGAATGGTCTAGTCAAAGTCCAGACTTACAACCATTTGAGAATCTGAGGCAAAATTAGAAAAATAATGTTCACAGACTGTCTCTGTCCAATCTATGACTTTGGTGTAGACTGCAAGAAAGAAATGCCTCTGCAGCTGAGGCTGCAGTGTAAGATGACTATACAAAGTATTGACTCATTATGACCAAATGCAAATTTACACCATACTTTTCAGATTTTTGTTTGTTTAATAAAAGTGTTTAAAAGCCATTCATCCTTTTCATCCTGATGAAACCTGCGGCCCGATTACTAATAAAAAAGCAGGCATGTTATTTGTAAAACAATAAAACAATATTTCAGTGTCAGCTCAGCGTTGGGTGGGTCAGTACTGTGTGTCTGGTAAAGACGTATGCTGTGTCACTGGCGGCAGGCAGGAAATCCGCTCTGTCTGCTCGTGATCTTATCATGAATAAGAAGATCTGCATTCCAACCAGGTGACAGGGACACCGAGCTCACGTCCAAACTCGTTCCTGAATCCTCCTCCTTGTCTGTCTGCAATCCTCCCCTTTTTCTTTTTGTGCTTTTATAGTCGCCTATTAACCCTCGGATTGTCTACCTTTTGCCGGTCACACCTTGACACACATGCTGTGTGCAAATCCACATGCATGCAAAGCTTTCAAGTCAGGTCAGGTTGAGCTGGAGAGCCTGAAATCAGATATGTGAAAACACTGGCCCCGCAGCTCGGCCCGAGATCTAACAAAACGTGAGACACACTGAGCGTCTGGCATCAACCGCTGTACTTGGCATCAAATTTCTAAGAGCTGTGCTTTCTCCAAGGACTCTGGCTGCCTTTCTACCTGTTAACCTTGCCTGCTTGATGCTATTGGCACTCACACTGAGGACCGATCCAAAACATCTGACACAGTAAACAAAGAGAGATCAACATATAGATGGTAAAGAGCCAGAGGGACAAAGGTGGCGGCACAGCAGGGTTCAGCCAGGGCAGACTCACCGCAGCAAAACAGCTGGGTTCGGACACAAACTCTAAAGCAACCGAGATAACACAGTGTGTGTGACGTATCCACCGCTTCAGATACGGTGACATATTTATTTATATAAATAAATTAGAATTGCAAATACTAATTTATTTATTTAAAGAACATTATTTCTGTCATATTAACATGAATTCAGCCAGATTGAAGTAAATATTTTGAGACTACAAAATAGACTCAAGCTGCTAGTTGAACAGGACATTTACAAAACAGATTTTAATGTTTGGAAAGGACAAAAAAAAAAAAGAAAAATGGCACGCCTCCTAGTATTTTTTTCCCAACAGTTGCAAAGACAGAGCTATGACATAACTCAGCTTAGCACATCTGCTAAAGAAATGCTGAATGGAGCATTTTAGAAGAGGAAATTTGCTAGTATTTTCTGAAGGAAAACCGTCTAACCAGTAAATCTCATTCGCCTACTTTGTTTCCTGTCGTCATTGTTATGGATGATGTGAGAAGCAGACAGGTGCATGAACATAAAAAAAGCCACTATGTCTGTGAATGACACAATGAAACCCATCTCTGACCACAGAGGGTAACCAATATACGCTCAGAGGATCCTTTATTAGATACAACGTGGAGCACTGGGTTGAACGCCATTTTACCTTCAGAACCGCCTACAGTAATTAATTGAACAAAGTATAAGAAAAATTCCTCAGAGATTTTGGTCCATATTGACACAACAGCTTCCAGACATGTATCCAAAATGTTGGGTTATAATCTGGAATTCAATGTTTTGATGATGAAATCTGTTTCAGAGGATCTGAGTTTTGTGTCAAGGTGCCAGACAATAAATCAACAACAATATTGTAATAAACATGTGATCAATATCAATAGATACAACATCTGATGGAATATTAAATAATTTCACTGGACTCTGACTCACTACCGCACAGCATTCTGGGGGATGTAGGCAGAGGAAATGCTTTACTTCTTATGGGCAGCTGAGCAAGGTTGGCGGTATCAACTAACTAACTAACTAACTAACTAACTCACTCACTCACTCACTCACTCACTCACTCACTCACTCACTCACTCACTCACTCACTCACTCACTCACTCACTCA
>CAEFZX010006926.1:0-21168 GCA_903066825.1 Alfaro cultratus
TTCGTTTGTTGCCAGTCACGTGGTTTTCAGCAAGACGACACAAGCCTCGAAGCGAGGCTTCATCGGACACGCCCCCTTATTACTCGGTACAAGCCTCGAATCCTGGATTCAGATGGACCATCACTACTGGTAGGGGTTCTCTGCCATTTCTGTTGAACTGTTTTCTCCTGTTTTGTGGCTAGCCAGGGAGTTCAGGTTTTGTACTTTTCTTTCAGTTCACTCTAGAAAGTTCTTTATTCTTTTCTAGTTAAAAGGGGGTGTTTTGTTTATTGTTTTGGCCTTGGAGACCCTGAAGCTCAAAGCTTCCCTGTGTTTTTTGCCTCCTGTGTTTGAGCTTTTACCTGCACTGTAAAATAAACTGTCCTTTTGCTACTGACATCAACTGTTTGAGATTACTGGTTTTTGTGTTACACCCGGTGCCAACATTTACCCTTAGTGGTCTCAGGGAGGGGTTGTAACAATCATTTTGCACATTGCTGTAAAGTGGAAGAAAAATGGTAGAGTTTCAATTTTGATTTAAAACATACATTTTAAAAGTGTGGCACTCATTTCTATTCAGCATAAAAAGTGAAGATGTATTCATGAATACACTCTTCTTATGATGAGAGAAAGTGATGGCAGCATGTGTTGGAATGCTTTTCTTTATTAGGGACAGTGAACCTAATCAGAGTTGATGAAGATAAATGAAAGGCTATCCTGGAAGAAAACATTTTAGAGTTTAAAAAAACTTGGAACTGATGTTGAGATTCACCTTCTTGCAGAATAACAACCCCAAACATTAAGCTGGAGCTACGATGGAGTGGTATTTAATCAAAGCATATCCAAATGCTACAATGGCGCGGTCAAAATCTAAACCTAAAGCAAACTGAGAATCTGTGACTTGACTTGATTCTCTGGCTGAACAAGAGCTATTCTGCAAACAAAAATCTGCAGATTGTAAAGAGGATTTACACAAAACATTGTCCAAATCTAAATAATCCTAGCAATTTTATATATTTTAGTGTATATATAAATTTTTTAAATCAAATTGAATGCTTCATTTACCTTCCACTTCACAGTATCACTACTTTCTGTTAGACAATCACATAAAATCCACACACTGAAGTTTGTTGTTGTTGCTATGTGACAAGAAATTCTAATGTTTATATAGTTTTGCAAATCACAGTACATGGAACATGTACGCATAATTAACTTGCCTAATTTGCTGCCACTGGGAAGCTGCACATTCCTTTATCAGGCACTCAGTCGTCATACAAAAAAAACATCTACTGTTCAACTTCTTGAGAGCATATTCAAGCTGCTCTGATGGAAATTATGTGATACTTACTGGACACATCTGGTGTCCAGACTGCTAAATATTTGGGATTCAACTTTCATGTTTGGTTTCCATGCCTTAAGTAGGCCTAATTTGTCTTAGATTAATGTAATCAGGTTAGGAGACTGGGAAAAAATTATAGACATTGATTTGCTTCTGTGTGAAAAAAATAAAAATTAGATTGTAAAACTAGCATTACTTGTACTCTACAAAAATCCTGCTGCACAGGTATAAATGTCTTATTTTCTTCTGTGTCAATTGAAATCTGCTTAGAAATCCTTGTGCACAATGAAGCAATTGTTTGGATTCAAAGATTGCACAGAAAACACTACAATTTGTTTTTGACAAAGTTTATTGTGGAGTGATTTCATTGGTTTTTACTGCCTTTTCAGTGATTCAGCGGGGAATCCTATGTATTCTCTGGTTTTAATTATGGGCCTGTCAGTGTGCAGTGTTAGTGAGGAGAGAAAGTGTCTGCTGGAAATCTGAGGTCATGCGAGAGAGGGAGCCACTGCATGACTGAAAAAGACCACAAAAGCCACATCTCAGAAGAAAGTGTCAACATAGAATTAAGGAGACAAATAAAATCCAGAACAGCAGAGCACAATTAGACTCATGGTCATGCCTAATATGTCCTATAGTGAATTCATGATCACAGGAATGTCCTGCCGCAGATTACCAGCAGGGTAATGTCCACCAAGCAATTACATGATATAAAATCACACTTTGTTTCTAAAAAACATAAAATATTTTAGACCAAATGAGTCAAACTTATGCAAAAGTAGAGATTATAAAGTCTCTACTTTTGCATAAAGGAGAGATGTATTTAAAAATTGTATGACAAATCAAACATCAACTGATGTTTTCTATCATGGTTATTAAAGAAAAAAAAATCCGAACTGTGATTTAAAATGAATAATTTCTATCATTTTTAGGAGAAGTAAAATCAGAAAAACAAAGAATAACTCATTTAGCTGTGCCACACCTGAATAGAATAATTAGGTCATTAAGGCTCTGAAGAACTAATCTACACAAGCAGGAGGTGATTAAGCCATTTCATTCCAGTGTTTTGTACCTGTGGCACATCTAAAATCTGCAGGATACCGGCCCTTGAGGACTGGACTTTGACACTTGCGTTTTAAAGTGTGTGTGTGAACTTTTCTATGTGGTAGTTAGTGGGGAATAGAGGTGTGAGGATCATTAGTGTTTTGTGGCATTAGTATAATAGGCATCAATCATTCAATTTATGGATAACATTTCTACGGGCTGAGGACAATGTATCCTACCTCAACCTTATTGGACTTTAAGGGACGATTCTTGAACCAATTATGGTATTTGTCTTTTTTTTTTTTCTGTTCCAATTACATAAAATTAACTTTTACTGCTTTTGGTTCCAAGTTACAAGTCAATTGGGGAACATTGATGACACATTCAACTGTTAAAACTTTAAAGACAAACATCTGTGAATGGGTGGAGAAATGTCACTGAACAAAGACCACACTTAACCAAAAAGTGGAGAATTAAAGGGGAACATTCCAATGGATGACAGCCAAAAACCAATGGAAAAAAATCTTAGTGAGTGTCGCAGAAGACACTTTTGTTAAACAGTGCTTTCCACTTTCTGTGTGTCACCCTGTTGCTCACAACTGCTGTACAGAGGCAATTAATCAACGCCATGAAACATCAGTGGAGGGCACTGAGCCAGCCCAGTGAAATAAAGCCTAATAAAGAACAGCAGGCTGTATTACAAAGTCTTATTGTTGAAGAATGCAAATCTCTGTGATGTAAATCCTCAACCATTAGAAATTAGTATTATGCTGTTTTTACAGTTTGTCAGTTTTTGATCATTTCCATTTATAATATAAATAGAAAAAAAGCTAACTTGATGCAAAACAGCAAAAAGCACAGCTGTAAACCTTGAAATGAAAACACTTTATTAACTTAAAAAATACTTTAACAAGAGGACAAATATTCCAAATGTTAAATAATTTCAGGAAGTGTTATTGAAAGATTTTAGATTTTAAAAATTATAGAGGATTAGGCAGGATGTCAGTTCAGATGTTTTATGTTAACAGAAACCTGGGATAATTATTGCCGCTAGGCTGTACAAGGTCATCAAGATAAAATCACACAATGAACCTATAAAATTTAAGAAATAAACACATGATTATTTTAATGAGGCAGATGACCTTTACACATAATTACATGGTATATATATATTTTTTCCCCACCAGGGGGCTTTTTGTGGGCTCTAGTGTCCCTTTTTTGATAGTAGGCTGACAGGAAGGGGGAAGACATGCGGTGAATGTCGTCGGGCCCGGGAGTCGAACCCGCGACGGCCGCGTCGAGGACTGAGGGCCTCCAGATGTGGATCGCACTAACCCCTACGCCACTACGGCACGCCCTACATGGTATATTCTAATTATTCTATCATTGCAATAAAAATCAACTAAGAAGATTTTTTGATGTTGAGATAGACTGATCAGTACATCTACTTTGCACAAACCACAGACACATACAACCACACATGCACACACGCATGTAACACACACACACGCACACCCCTGTTCTTCTATACAAACTGAGGACTTTGTATTGACTTCCATTAATTCTAGAAACTGTATTTATGTCTAAACTGGACTTTCTGGGTTAGACACCAAAAGCCGTAGAACTTCAAAAAAAGAGTGAGGGCTGGGAAAAGGTACTTTCCACAAATGACTTTCCTTTGTTTGTCTATGTTATGAAAGTGGTCCTCTATATGTAGCATACACCGACAGATATTGTATGTCTTTTTATCTTCACAGAGACTTTGCATGAACTTCTGTTCATTTTTCATTCACTTATATAGCCTAACCATGACCTTTACCCTAAATCTAACCTAAAATCAATTCACACTTTAGTCCTAAACCTAACCCCTGACCCAAAAACAGTACTTCTCTTTATGAGGCCTGGGATTTGTGCCACATAAGGAGCAGTCGGTCCTCACAACTTAGTATTTGTTGGAAAAATGGTCCTTACATTGTCTCAAATACAAGGCCACACAACACACACACACACTAAACTCTCTGTCAACAAACAATAACAAGACAGAAAATATCCCTCGATCATCTTCTCACAGCTGTAAACACAGATGTGCTGAGAATCAAATCATGTAACAGAAACAGACAAAGCTGCAGAGGAAGTACATGACAAACACACACGAGGAATGGTGAAGCCTATAAAAAGATATGAAATCATAAATTTCTAAACAACAGGAAACTACTGAGATCTGCAGTTTACAAAACCACTTCTGGACATAATAAATCAGTAGTAAGACGTTAACAGTGTTAGGTTGTAAAATGTTTGGTATGGATTCAGTAACTATTAAGCTGCCAAAACCTTAAAGACTCAACCAGCTTGACATGAAATTAAAAGGAGGAGGAATTTTTTAAATTCTTTTCCTTTGTGAGAAATTTAATCTGATGCAGAAATGGTTCCTTCTGTCACAGACAACATGTCCATTGTCCTCTGAGGTTAGCGAGCCTCTTCTGAAAGGCTATCTCCCTGGTGGCCCCAGGCTAATCTGGACCTAGGCTGAGTGGGGTCACAGACCACATGCTTAGACTAGCTCAGTTTGATTTCTTAGCAGAGATAGCTCTGGTCACCAGTTAACTCAGGTGCACAAACTCCCCATCTTTTTCAATTAGGAACTCTGTGAATAGACTGTAAATAATCAGGTAATAATTTTTCCCATGCAGAACCTCTTTTTAAACATGATCCCTTCTGACTACAGAGAGTACAAGGAAACTGTCAACCAAGACAGCCAACGGCAACTGACAAAGATGACCTGTGCTACAATGTGCTCTGCTGTGCCTTAGTGGTAATCAAATCTGAATGTTTCACAGAATGAAGAATAAGCCCTCACTTCCTGCTCTCTTCCACGAAGTCAGCTGTCTTTTCAAACGCTGGGCCTAAGCTGATGTGGCTGATGAAGGCCAGATGTGGATTGCCAAAGTACACATATTTTCTTTTCTTTTGAATGTTCAGAGTTACTGTGTAGCTTTTCAAAGAGACATTCTAATCTGCAGTTTGCCCGAAAATGCCATTAATGTCACTCAGATGCCTTCTAAGCGGTATCATTTTTACCGAAAAATTCATTCTGCAATTGTTGGGGAAAAAAAATCAGTTCAAGTAGTCTGATTTTTAATTTCAACCGCAATCTTTACACCACTTTCTTCAAGTTTTCTAATTTAAACAGAAAATAAGTGGTGGCAACTTGCCACGAGTTTGTGGCAAGTCGCCCACTAACTGGTTAATGTGCGGTTCGGTTCTACCCCGGGTAGTGAGCTTTTCCATTATATGGTCTGTTCCTCCTTATTGTGGGCAGGCCGTGAGCACCCAGCAGCTCAACTTAACTCTCCAATGTTGTTTGCAGCAACACTCAGCAATGGAGAACCTCGAGGTTCTGGTTCTGATGGACTTGAATAAATCCAGACATTTCATTTTGTCTTATAGAAATCCATTGTTGTATTTATCATTATGTTTTTATCAAACATAATGATAAAGACTCTTTAAGACAGCTGATTATTTTGCTATGCATATAAATGTAATTACATTCAGGCACTTTATTTTTTAAAATGTGGAACCATTTGGATTTAGGTAATGCAGTCAAAATGTAAACCAATAGCCACTCGTGGACTTTATGTATTTATTTTTAATCTAGAGGCAAAATAAAATTCACATCACAAGTTAATTAGCAAAACTATAGCTCTGACAGAAGGCTAACCACAGCTTCACCGTTTCTCTCTTCTATTGCTGACCGTTCTTCAGAGCGACAAGCTGCTAGCAGCAAACAGCTAAATCACGGTCATTCAGGCTAGTACTACCACCGAAATAGGTACGAAAATCTGAGCGCAGGCAGAGCGGATTTGCTAATAAAAACACAAATCTGGCCTGGGAGGACCAGGACCGAACCAGTTAGAGGCGGTTTAGTGGAAAAGCGCCTATAGTGTCTTGCCCGCTTTGGAATTTGACAAGAGGAAGTTGGAATCATATCTGCAACCTTCTGCTTCAGTTTACCTCAGTCTTGTGATTCATCAATGACAAAGGCACTGGGCAATAAATCCCCTGCTGAGCAAAAAGTGAACAAAGGTCCATTTCACATTTCCCATAAAAAATGTGTTGTTTACCTTCAATTCTTTGTGAAAACTATTGTCCCAACACAAGAGATAAAACCAGAACATTTGACTCATATTGCATGTGATGGTTGTTTGTGTGACAGGGTGCGGCTATTTAACTTCATAAGAAATGTAATGACTTCCTGGAATAGATGGAACTAGTTGCTTATATTGTCACCTTATGCTCAAGCAATCCTGGGTTTTATTTGTCATGATGTGTATTGGTGTTGGACCGAAAGCCGCAGGTTGAGATTTTGAGTTGAATTTGAAGACTTTATGAAGAATGAAAACAACAAAAAATCATAACAAAATCTATGGAGAATGCAGGGAACCAGGGCAGAACAAAAAACAAACAAAAAATAATAATCACAGGAACCAGGAAAGCAACAGGCTTTAACAGGATTTAGAAGGAGAAACCAGTAAGGAAGAATGAGAGAGAGAGGTGATTAAATGCTGAGAGGGTGAATGCTGGAACAATAAACCTGGCTAATTGACTAACAGGTTACAGGTGTGAGGGGAGAGAGCAGACAGCAGGCTCAGGAGAGAAAGAGAGAGAGAGAGAGAGAGAGAGAGAGAGAGAATGGCACGGGGGTGATGTAGCTCCAGGAAAGAATGGATCTGGAAAAAACAGTTTGTAAATTTAAGTGTACTACAAATATAATATATGCCTCTTCTTCCAACTGTACAATTACTAACCTAAAAGATAAAATTAAAAACCCTTTTCCTTCAGTGCAGGGTGATGACATTTTCTATAAATCTTTACTTTTTTCAATCTCAGAAAAAAAGTTTTATCTGCTTTCATTCAATTGGTGCGAAATGAAGCCTTTTATGCACAAGCTGTGACTTTCTCCCTATTTTTCATCTTACTGTAATTGACTTTGAAGGAATATTTGAATGTATCCCAAATCTTTAATAAGCAGTACTATCTCTGCTGGCCAGTGACTAAACAGGTTCTTGCAAATGAGCCTCACAGCCCATCAGCGAGAGGTCAGCTTTTAATCCCAAAAACCCAAAAGCACCAAAGCAGCAAAATCCCCCCAATGTCTAACTACTGTAGTTTCTAAGTGATGTTAAGTCCGTCTGATTACCTACAATCCCGTATTGTTCCCATATTAATTTGGATAGCAACACTAACCTAAAGCAGATAAAGAGTAGCTTTTCAACATCTGATCAGATGTTTAAAACGTCAGCCCTGACACGGTGAGCTTAAAATGATAATCAAAGCCAGGGTTTGATCCCGGGTGTAATCTGGTAAGCTGATCTTGTTTCCATATGTTATTATTGGAATCCAGATGTGTAAAGCTGGTAGTTACTTAAATGTGAACACACTGAAACACTTATATAAAGAAAAAAAATCTCAGCCATTATTCAATTTCGAGTAAAATCGAGAAAAGCATAAAACTTGGATTTTCCAATGACCTTGACTTAAACCTAACCTAACCTAACAGGCAGGGATGAGAAAGGAAAGTCTCAGAGTTACAAAGGAAGTCCCACATCCACACATGCACTTTTATTACACCTGGGTTAGTTTATGCTTCCTCACGTCCGGGCTCAGATCTCTCCTGAAACGTTAGCACTGTTCACACACACTCACTTGCAGCTTCAAACACATTCACTCTGTAATCCTATCCTCTGCTGCAACATGTCGACAATTACGTCAGTTTAAAAGAAGCTAAGCAATTTTACATTATGGACCAAGTCAATCACCACAGATTGGAGCAAAAAAAAAAAAAAAAGAAAAGAATAAATGATTTCTCAAACTTTGTAAGGTGAATTGTTTCACTTTTTCATAATAGAAAAAAAAATCAAAGTATCTACAACACAGACGTTTACCAGATATCAGCCGCTTCAACACATTTGCAATGAAAGGCCCTTGGAAACATTAAAATACAGTATGTGAAAACAATTAAATAAAGATGAAGACATCCTGTGTCTCTGTTTAACATCTGCTTTTCCTTCAAAATAAAATCTAAATTAAAAACTGGTTAGAACAATACATGTGGGAAATTAGAGGAAGAGAGAAGAAACAAAATTCCAATAGTCATCCAAGAGATTAGAGTCCTTTAACTAGCTTCCTTTGTGGTTCTTCATTTCCATATAAATGGGTTTCACAGCTACAGGTTACAGCTGATATTTTTATATATATAAAATAAAGGAAAAGAACAGACAAAAGAATTTGGACTGCTTCAAATCCTCCTCATAAAACATTGGTATCAGTACTGATTTCAGTCCCAAAAACCTAGAATCAAAGGTTGGATAAAGGTTGCTTTAAACTGCCAGGTGGATGAACTGACTTTTTTTTTTCTTCAAAAGAGAAATCAAAACCAATAGAACAATAATGAATATGTTAAAGCACACAAAAAATCTCTGTGCATTTCAATCTTGATTATGTTACCTCTGATTTCTGAAACCTCAAAAATGAGCAGTTAGTCTCTGGATTTATGTTTCGCACCGCAAGGCATACGTGAATGGCCTAAAACACCAGAACTGTCTCCAAAACTAATGTGTTTTACAATAAAATTTGATTTATTTATTATCTCACTTTTATGAACTGTGTACAATGGTTTGGAGTCTGTTCCCTCAGTTGGGGCAAAATGCACGCACCTCTTTCTAATCTGTTCTTTGAGTTTATAGCATGCATTCACAAAGACTTGTCTAATGTTTGGAAATTGTCAACAAGGACTTGCTAACAGATATCAGCTGGTTGGAGAATCAACTTTAATTCTTTTTTTATTTGGGTTTAGAGTAGGTAAAAAACTTGACAAAAATTTTTACTAAAATTAGCATTGGAAAATCATAAAGTTCACCTTCATTCAACAGCAAAAAGGTGTGCACTACACTCAAACCTAATTTTACTGCAACCATTTCCTGTTGTTAATTTGTATAATAGTTCTGCATTAGATACAGACACTGACAAAAAAAACTGTTGAGGATAAGTAAATAAGAAAGGTTTACTCTAACTTGTCCTTTTTGATTTTGTGAAAAAAAAAGTGTATTCATACAAATTGTGCTTCTCAAATTTCTGCAAAAATAGGGTATTCACAAAAATATATAAAGACATACATGGAGCCACTGTATGTACATAATTCTTCTTATTTTTATATGTTTTATACTCGGAGTATGAACAGCAGAGCTGGTATTGCAGTCCGAGTCATAATTTCTGTGTTCTGTTTCCCTACGTTTGCCTGTTTCAAGAGCTATATCAAATTTCAATACATCTCATTTAACACTGATTTAATAGGAACTGTACTGTAAGATTATGCCTGTCAAAAATGGGAATTGATTTTAAGGAACTTGTTTAGTTATTACAGGATACAGAATACAAGTACTGTGTTGTAATTTGATGCTGCCATCACAAGGTGGTGGAAATGCAAAACGTTGTTTGCCAGCTACCATGAAGCAGCTCCACAAGCCTGCTGGAACTAAGGAAAAGGGTGCTATAGCATACTCTCAACTCAGATTCTCCAAAAGTGAAGAATGCAAAATCAAAGAAGCAGACCAAAAACCTGAGGATCATTGTAAATAAGTCAGTTAAACGTAGCATATTATGAGTTTATCTTAACAATCACTGTCCTGTGAGTCCAAGCTTTTACTTGAACCTTGGTCTACTGATCAGTAGTCAATGGTTAGCTAAAATATGTAGGCATTATCATCAATAGTTAACCTTTGGATGTAATAAATTTATGTTCATATCTGTATGTACCTTATGTTTATGGTACATACAGATATGTACCATAATTTATAATTTCTACAAATGGCATTTCAAAGGCTACATGTTCAATATATATTTGACTGTAATAAAATTTTAAGAATGCAACAAAGGAGTAGCAAAATACACATTAAAACTTTTTCAATTTTAATATACTTTCAAACTGCCTTGACAGTACAAGGGAAATAAATCCTAAAGCAATAATTGTTACTTTTGGATAAATTATTTTTGCATTACTAGTCATTAATAAAGGACAAAATCTTCAATGGGATTCCCTGTGGAACATGATAAAGGATTTTCTTTACTGCTTTGTGCTCATTGTTTTGATGAGAGTATATTAAAATGTATCCATCCACCCATATGTATATTCAAGTAATGTTTCAGACCAGGGGCACTAGGACCTGAGTTTGGCGCAGCCACAGAGATCTTGCAGCCTGTAAAAAGTTTCTCACTTTCTTTCTGAACAATTTTCAAACAAGTGCAAGGCTCAGATAGGAGTGCTCGGATTAAAACAGTTGTTCTGCTCTTGGAGTTCTGTGGAAGTGGACATACAAACTGGGATATATTTCAGGAAGCTTCAGGAATTCTACATCTATGGGAGAAGATACTTTAAAGGTAATTGGATTAAACTTTCATTTACAATGCATGAATTTGCCGTACACTGTAAAAATAAGCAACCAAAAAGCTCATTATTAAGTAAGAAAAACATTTTATGTTTTAAGTTTATATACACATAGCATTCTGTTATAATTTTAGTTTTAATTCTTATTGTAAATTAATGAAAATCACCTGTCATCTCCCCTGATCCCCCAAGAAACCTACTAGGCTTAACTGTGTCTTGTTACAATTGCAGCAATCAGACTTGCTCTCACTTCAAGGTAATGTCCTCATGCATTCCTGCAGATTGGTGTATTTAAATGTCATCTGAGGTTGTAAACAAGAAGCTAGCTGTAGGGCACTTATCTGAAATAATGAACACCCACAAACCTACTGAAAATTATTGCATAATTCACATAAAAGTCAGCTATTAGACTTAAGATGACTTCACCTGGTACTCCTGGAAATTTTAACAGACCTTTAACTATACATATGGAAGCTTTTATTGTTGCTGAGAAAATTATTCTTCATGCTTACCGAGGTGACATTGCCAAAAGTACTTGGCTTACAGCAAATGGGTCAGCTTCATGAAAGAGGTAACTCAGATATGCATAACATGATTGCAAACTGGCATTAAAAGGAGAACGCTTAAGAGAAAGAAAGGCTTCTCTGCACACAGACAATAGAAGCAGTAGTCGGTTTACAGCGACAAAGAGGGACAAATCAGAGGGGGGTGGGCTGCAGGTAGCAAGTTGCCCTTAGAGCTGAGCTTGGCTGATATGCAAACATACAAATGCACATCTTGGATTTTGATAAGCAGTTCCTTAGTTATGGTTAATAATCTTGGATTATATTTTCCAAGTAGATTCAACAGATTAAAACACTTTGATGAGTTGCGGTAAGGAGCAAAGTGTTTTTCCTTGCTTATAGCATCTGTGAAGTATCAGAGACTTTTTTTTTCACATGCTGACAAGAAATGTTGTGGTTAAACTTTTACTGGACAAGTTGCAAAACTGGATACCACATGGCTCCTTGTCTCAGATTTTTGTAAATTATTTTGTATTGTCGGGCTTTAAGTCGTGGAAAAGAATAACTGTGCAGACATCAAAGCTTAGTTCAGAAAACCACAAGATGCTCTTACAAAACTTCACTGGCAAATATTGGTAGGACGCCTGGAGAGTAACTTAATATCCGCAACGCTATCTCAAGTATGCTGAGTATGTGATATGTTTTGTTCTTTGCATGCATTTCACTACATGTTTGATTTATGGACCATGGCTCACCTAAAGCCACATGTGTTTGCAGATATAAATGTACCATTTGTCTCACAGTGAAGACTGAAAAGTGCAGTCACAGTAATTAAGCCTGGACCGCAAAGTCAAAAGTGCTTACAAGGTGGTGGGACCTTGTTGATGGGTCTTGTCCTCATCTAGCATTCTGAGATGTTTGAGAAAACTTTACTGAGATATTCCATAAACTTTCATATTATGCTCCATGTAGCACTTTGACATAAAAAGAGAATTACCAATCCATAAAATCTACTGGTAATCATTCTAAATATTAGTCATCAAGAAAACTTGAATAACTTGATCACATATCAATTATTTTTCCCTGTATTGCTCCATAACATAAAAATCTACATCCAGAATGCTTTTCTGAGCACCATCTGTAGTTCCTATCAGTGAAGTTTACATGAGTGAAAGAACCGGCAAGTGAGATTAGCATTCTTTTGACAGGTTACACAAATGTCATCAATCTAAAAAGAGTGAGAGTGCAACACTATTACAATGGTACCAGTGGCTTCTAGCATTCATAACACAGAATCTTAATATCACATCCTGTTTGAGTTAGATCTTATCTGGCTGATCAATCCTACTGTGTCAACATTTTCGACACTGAATATGCACTCCTCTATCTTTTGGGGTCCCACAAAGCTCAACTTTAGGGCTATTTTATTTTTATTTTTTTTTACTTTTACCTCTTCCCCTCGGCTCCATAATAAGGAGCAATCTAATAAATCACTTTTCCTTTTCTTTGCTGATGATTATCAGATTCAAAGCAAGTAAGACCCATCAACAAAGTCCCACCACCTTAAAGCAGAAGGACAGTTTTTCAATGAAAGCCTTTTTGGACTGCTTGGATGATATTAAAGTTTGTTTAGTCCCGAATTTCCTGAATTTAAATGAAAAGAAAATAGAGGTTTGGACCACGTGGGCCCTGTGATTCCACCACTGTTGATTTGGGACCCCTGACAGCTTATTTTAAATCAACTGTCACCGATATGGGTTATAAGTTAGACATTGATCTTAAATTGGAAAGACAAATTGAACCAGTTGTAAGATCCTGCTTTTATCACCTAAAACGGCTGGCAAAAGTTAAATCCTTTCTGTCCAAACCTCTCTTTGAAACAGATGTCCATGATTTTATTTCATCTCACTGAGATTATTGTAATGGGTTCTTTGTTGGAGTGACTAAATTATTTCCCTTCCTCTGCAGATGGTTTAAAATGCTGCTGCATACCTTTTAACTGGCCTTACTTCACTGGCTCCTTGTGCATTTTAGAGTTCACTTTAAAATATTTTTGTTTGTTTTTAAAGACTTTTATTATGTATTTTACAGGGATGGTGCAATTTTATAGCACAATCAAGTAACTATGTTACCTCCATTTGTTTTAAAACTGCTGTGCACATCAAACATGACTTAAAATAAATTTAACTTCCCAATTTAATGCATTGAAATTAGGACTCTGTCTCTTTAAGAAAATCCAGCTCTTTCCAACACATCACATTCAGCACACCATCACAACATAGCTTCTCCATTAAGGCTGTTTACAACCATTCTTACCAGCATTGGACTGAGAAGCAGTTCCTCTAATGAGCTCAGAAGATGTTCAGTTCCAAGAGGCATTTGCTGATTGCTGCTGCTGCTAGTCTGGAAGAGTTGAGTGGGGGTCGGACAGAGGAGGGGTGATCTGTAATGCAGAAGCTCGGCTTGAAGACTGTAGCTCCAAGGAGGAACTGCATGGAAAAGATGGCGCTCAGTGAGAGTTTAGGCACCCCCAAATGGTTGCCATGGGAAATTAAAGGATTTCTCAAGCATGAATAAAAGATTGAGGGCAACACTCCATGCATATTTTTGATGGGGGAATTCAAAGGAGTAAATTTTACTTAATACTGCCCCTTTAACTAATTGTATTGTGTTTAATCTTTGATTGTGCCTATGCCTTATTTATACATAGATTGTTCTTTTTTGTATTTTTATTTTCTTAGGTGCAGCACTTTGTTTCTGGTATCACTGTTTTAAAGTGCTAAATAAATAAAGTTGGTATTGTATGGTATTCAGATACATACATTGAAGCTTACTACTTAAGTTCAAAATGCAAGTTAAGAAGCTTACTTCAGTGTTTGTGTATTTGTTCTGTGCTCCACGGTGTATCATTAGTCTACTTGCACCAAAATATTTTAACGAGAGCCCTCAAATATTTGGAACCAGCATTTCTGCAGTAGTGAGCTGCTATGGCCTGCACTACCTACATTCCAAAGCTTCTTATGCATTATGTTTGGCATGAAAAGTTTGTAATTGTTCTGCAAGGCATTGTGACTTTTCTGGATTTCCACATCCTGAGTTAACAGTAGAGTGAGTTAGAGACAGAATGAGACCAATTTATTTTCATTTGTAATTTATGGTAAATAGAAGAAAATCGGGATTGTTTTCACTGGATCTTTGGTTATGCATTCATTATTTTAAAGTATAAAAGACAATCTGTTAAAACAAGCTCAATGACTAATTCCTGTCCAAATAGATTCACTGTCCTGAATGAGTTTTGATATGTTTATTTTACAAAGGTAATTATTTGAAGATTAAATTAAAGAATTTGTTCAAAACCAATAACTGCTACCACTTATAAATACAGGAAAATAGGGAAATAGTGGAACTTAAAACAGGACAAGCCTTTTTAATAAAAAAAATAATAACTCTTAAAATAAAAATAAATGTTTTATTGTTTAGCAGATATTATAGAAAATATTTATTGGATGACAGTATTCTAATGTCTCAGACGAACTGACAGTAATTACACACCATTATGGAGGACTCTGTCCCTTCACAGTCATCAAGCTTGATAATCCATCTTTCATGTATAATTATAGCAGCATCTAACTTTCCACAAAAGCATGTCTGATCATCACTTTCTGCCTCAGGCCCACTTCAAAGACCTGGCTGCCCACTTAAAAACACAAAAAGAACTAAAAGATACTGTTAAACCTTGCAGACGGTTATCTCCCCTAATGAGTCAGAGATACTCTCTACTTGCATTAGAAGGGCATTAATAGAGACCACCACATTTAGGAAAGGTGAGTCTCCAAGCATTGAAACAGGCCTGTGCCTGAGCAGTATTGCCTCTTTCAAGCGAAGCACCCCTGGAGGCTGTTGTATTTTATCATTCTATGGTGAAATAACTAGAAGACCACACACATTCACATTGTGTAAGTTTGTAAACTCTGACTTAGTCTTATCCTGAAAATCATCCAAGTTCAAATTCAACTATCCATGTGTAACTTCTGCTTGTTAAGATATGTTCACTATTTACATATTTGTGTACTTTGTTGCATCTTTGCAGTTTAAGTAACAGAGTTTTTGGGACATTTGTACTTTTTATTTAAAATAATTCAGCCCAAACGTAAAATCATTGATCGACATTGAAAACGTACTGTAGTTTCTCGATTTAAATTATTTAACTGGCATTTTTCAGAGTTTTAAGTTTAAAAGTTTGTTGAGGTGTTGAGTCCAGACTAGAGAGGAAAATATATTCTGGTGTGAAATTGTAAAAACATGAGCACCCGAACCCATCGCATTCCCACACATGTAAACAAAAATACACACTGCCACTTTTATGGTGATACATTGTTTAGTTTGCCTAACAGTTTATGCGAAATTATTTAGAAAAGGAGAAAACCATAATATGGGGATTCAGACAGTTGTAGTGTTGAAATAAGAGCTTCAGTAAGAAGTTGGATTTTAGGGAAAAAAATGTTAAAAAAAAGAATTTCTTATGGAGTTTATAACAAAAAACTAAAGCATTTTCAAAAAGCTGACATTAATATTCAAGATGTTATGTACAGAATATTTTTATTCATTTACTGAAAACCATAAAAAATACCCAGTTAACATATTAGAAAAATAATATTAAAAGCACCCAAACATTCTTTGTTTAGATAATTTTGATAATTTGACTTTATTTTTAATCCTACTTTAGATGTCTTCTTCTTTTCTAAGAAAGTGACGGATGTGCAGCAGATTCAGGAGGATTCTGGCTCCTCTTTCTCTCTCAGCTGCAGAAATAGTTGACTTTGCTGCTCCAACAGCAGTGCTGATTCCAGAAACCAGTCAGATGGGCAAGGTCTAGTCTCATACTGCACTTATGAAATCCAAAAGGTTCCCCACTTCGGATATAAAGGGAATAGAAGTACTAAGGAAGCCTTCCAAACATTCAAGGTGTACTTTAAAAATAGGTATTCTGACTAACAAACTGAAATATTAAAAAGGTACATTTAATGCAACCAGATCTCAAAAGGTTGATCAGTTGATGAAGTTTGTCAGAAAATCATGCCTCTTTGATTCTAAGGGTCACACTAACTTCAAATTCAACTCGAGCAGCCAGATCTGGGGAGGAGGCATCACCAGAGATCAACCAACCGTTCAGAAAAAAAACTTAGCAGCTTCTTAGAAAGCCAATGAAGAATACTAAACTCTTTTACACTCAGAAAACCCTCTTTAGGCTCCAAAATCACTGTGGCCAAAATAATTGTCTCCTGAGTGGAAAAATACATAATAATTGATTATAGCTTTTAATTTTGATTGTTTATTGTGTCAAAGATTAATTTTGAACTCTCGTTTATTCAAATGAATGAATAGTTTTGAACCTTTCTAAAATCTTAAAGGAGCTAATTGTTCATTTAAGATAAACATGACATCTACTGATAGGTATTCAGACCAAACCTTATGAACGTCACATTTTAAAGACCCCAAAACACCTGTGATGTTTGCTTTGACACATAGAGAAAAGCTGGTAGAGTCCATGGACGGCTAGCCGCGCTATTTATCCTGCAGCCTCATTCATGCTAATGTTTATTTTTCTAGTGATGTTGTATACAGAACACTATGCTGTTTATTGCATACATGAACATTTAGTCATTTTTTTCTGCACCACATAAGTTTTCCGTCCTAGTTTACGTCCTTCACGTAACTTACCCAGAAATAAGATCTTCCTAATCCATCAAATCTGTCCCTATTTTTTTTTTTTGCATTGTGTAAACACATTTGGAATTATTGACTTTAATAAACAAACTGTGAAAGCGTGGCTTGCCACGACATTTGACAATACTTGCAAGAGGTCAGAGCTAAACAAAGAAGAAGAGACAAGAATGACCTGCATAAACAGTTATAGACGAGCCTTATGACGCATCCCCCTAAACCAGCTGCTTACTGAACTGCACAACAGTGGACTATGTTCAGGTTTTAACCACTTTCCTTTGAAGTATGTAAATAAATAAATAAATAAATCTAAGTAGTGTAGGCTGTGGTACTTAAATTTGAAAAAAAGGTTTTAAAAAATGTTAAACTTAAAAGGCTCTTTGTGTAGCGTTGTGATTTCTAAAAGAATGAATACCTGGCGCACCAAAAAAAATTGTTTAAAATTTCAAAGTACTTTGAGACAATCTCCTGATAAGGAGCGAGTTTCAGCTGAGAGTTCAGTGCTCATAACTTGTCTGACAAAGCGTACTAACTGGATTATTCTAAGATTGTGTGTTTTGCTGTAAAAACACACAACATAAAAGAAAATGCTGAGTTACTCTATCTGTGAAGATTTACATGAAAATAAACACCAGGAGCTCACATACTGAAGCTGAACTGAAGTAGAAATCTTAGCTGTGTTTCCACCATCACAGGGCTATATTAATCATCTGAAAAGCATAAAAACATTGCAAATTATGCTGACAATCTATTCTGCTTTGGCGCAAAGGAGCGGGAATAATCATACAGACAAAAATAAAGAAATCTAGGAACGCAAACTGCTGACAACATAGCATATAACTACACTTCCAAGATAAAATCTCCAGAAATACAGCTTCAGATATATTTTATGTGAACCTGTAAAAAATCATTGGACAACATCCCTTTTTTGATGTTCAGGAAAATAAGAAAAATGAAAGGGTAAACTGGGTGGCCTCTTTGGCAGGGATTTTAAATATGGGTGGATGCCCAAGTAAAGTCTGGAAACCCATAAAACTAACAATCAACACAATCAACAGTTTTAGACAAATATCAGCACTGGAAAAAAGTGAAAAATACTTTGATAGAAGCATACTGAACTCATTGTTTCCTTTAAAAATCCTCAATGGGAAAAATGTGTCTTGCAATCTGTTTAAAGGATCGGATTTTTGTTATGACAGACTTGACATTGGCCAAGTGAGGACAAGAGGATGTCAAGGTCTGGCCAATACCTCTCTTAAAAGAGCAGAGAAATAAAAGCAACATCTGATGTGGAATATACCGTTTTTACTTCCTCCAAAAAGCACATCGACTGGTTATCTTGGCTAAAGCGACAAAGAAGGATCCACTGTCTCTGCTATCTGTAGAAAAAAATGAGACATCTTCAGTTCCCACAGACTGTTTTTCATATGAGATAAAGTTAATTGACAAAGAAACTTTGTAATGACGCAGTTCATCCCAGACAACCAACATCTGCCAAAGTTTGAGCACAAAACAAATGTCCATTTCTGAACATGAGCCACCAGATGATGAAATAGCACATTTCTCTACCCTGACTTATTCTGTTAGAATATGTTTAACTGATTTGAAGTGTTTGAATTGAGGCTGTGCATTGTTTGGCTAGATTGTGTTCAGTGACTGTAGTCATCTGTGCTTTTTTTCAATCCACAGAAAGAAAACAACATTATGAGTAATGCCATTTTCCATTCTCACAAGGACTACTTCTGTTGTTGTCACCGATTACATTACACATCTTTAATTCAGAAAACTATGAAATGTTAAGGCAGTTATTGATGCCTTTTTGGTCATTTCAGCTTGTCTTTGATATCACAAAGTTTTTCTGCACGTGTTTGCAGACGTTAGCTCTACTGTATCATCTCAGATATAAAACAGACTTGTGTTCTGTGTCAAAAGCTATTGTGCAAACCAGTTAGGTTGCAAATACTACATAGTGATATGGCTATTTTATAAGGATGTGTCTTAACACATGGACATGTTCAATAAACTATTACTATCCAAATGGCCAAATCAGAGTTTAAAGTTTCTATTGCGACACAAAAAGTGCTGGATGGAAAAGTTAGCGCTACGCTTCAGTGATTGTTGATTTTGCTGATTATGTCTGACGTATTCTGTAGCAAGACTCAATTTTGTCTCAGTTTGGACCAGAAGACGACTTTGGATTTTTGTGTCCAAGAGACTTTCACACATCTGCCTTAAATCACAGCTGACTGCCAGCAGAGTCTGTTACTCAAGCCAAGGTCGGTTTGTGTTTGAAATGGTTTCCTGCACTGCTTCTTGAAAATAGTATAGCAGAACATTGCCACTCCTTGATGCAACAGGACAGCAGTTACTATAAAATGGAAATTACAAGCTTGGATTGCAAGCTATTATCTTTACTAACATGTTTTCTTTGACAAGTTGCCCCAAAGAAAAATATGACATTTCCCTATAAACTGTAGACAAGCCACAACAGGTTTGCAGATGTAGAAAGTCTCACTATGTGACCGACATGAGGAAAACACTTTAAACAGTTCACCAAAAAAAGTTGTCCAATGCTTAAATATTTCCATTTTGCCATATCTAAGTGAAGGTTTGGACATTAAAATTTAAAAAATGACTTAGCCTGGTTTCATCCAAAGCAAAAAAGGCAACAGTCTGTTGTGATGAATATTTTAAGTGCACATATTGCCTTACACTTTTTGTACCCTTTGATCTTTTCCGCATTTCGTATTGTTACAACCACAAACGTCATATTTTGTTTGTGTGTGATTAAGCAATACTAAGTATTACATAATTGTAAAGTGAATGAAAAATTTAATTAAAAAGATGAACGGGCTTTCAATTTGTTTTTCACAAGAAAAAATCTTTTTAAAAATGTGGCTTGCATTTTTATTTAGCCACCCAGAATGTTGTTCTGCCCACCATGTGGAAAAAAGAAATAGTATCTCACGGCTTTAAACCTACTAATACATTCAGTAGCTGTATACATAAATAAACAGGTTGAACAAAGACAGCATCAATGAGAAAAACAACCAAGAAGCCAAAGGTAGCTCTGGAGGAGACCTACAGCTTTGTTGAGAAAATCCTTTGACAAAATAACTAGGAGTAGTGAACTTCTGAAATGTGGCCTTTATGTAAGAGACACATGAAAGAAGCTATTGTTGAAAGAAAGCCATAAGACGTTCAGCTGCTGCTTATACCAAAGCCTGGATGGATCCAAAGCAAACATGTAGAAGAATGCAGTCTGGACAGGTGAGACTAAAATAAACTTTATTTAATTTCATGGAATTTTAGAAAAAAACTTGTCAGAGACTGATAAAAACTTGAGAGTGGGCTGGGAGTTCATCTTCCAACAGCACAAACTATCTAAAGTGAGATGTGCAATGAAATGGTTTGGATCAAAACATACTGAAGTGTTAAAAAGGTCAAGTCAAAATGTCAAACCCAAATCTAATCCAATCAAAGAAAATATCTAAATGAAATTTCATGTGTCTCTTCTCTCTAGTATGACTGAGTTTGAGCTGTTTTGTAAGGAAGAATGGGCAAACATTCCTACATCTAGATATGCACAGCTGGTAGAGACATGCTCAAAATGTCAATGTCAATGTCAAATTTATTTATATAGCACTTTAAAAACTGCACCAAAGTGCTGTACAAGAAAGACAATAACACTAATTGACAAAACAGAGTATCAGACACTACTTCAAATAAAAGCCAAAGAATAAAAATGAGTTTTAAGAAGCGATTTAAAATGATCCAGGCTGTGGGCAGATTTAATTTGGAAAGGTAAATTGTTCCATAGAATTGGAGCAACAACAGAAAAAGCCCGATAAAAGACGGGCAGCCAGTGTAAAGAGGCCAGTATGGGCCTTATATGGTCACGCTTCCTGGTTCCTGTAAGAAGCCGAGCCGCTGCGTTCTGGATCAATTGAAGTCGCTGCATCTGTGATTTATCCAGGCCTCTATATAATGAATTACAATAATCCAACCGAGATGTGATGAAGGCATGGATAAGTCCTTCAAAGTCCTTAAAACAAAAATAAGATTTAATTTTTGCTAAAATCCGCAGGTGATAAAAACTTGATCTAACAACAGAGCTAACTTGTTTATCTAGCTTTAAA
>CAEFZX010006931.1:0-90366 GCA_903066825.1 Alfaro cultratus
TGGAGAACTGATCTACACAAGGAGGAGGTAATTAAGCCATTTCATTCCAGCGTTTTGTACCTGTGGCACATCTAAAACCTGCAGGACAGCAGCCCTTGAGGACTGGAGTTTGACAACTGTGATTTAGACCCATGCTTAAAACATGAATCACACCAATGGTCCACACAGTTATTTTGAACCAGATTTACTATTTATGCCTGTATGAAAAATGTATTCAACTATTAACCCTCTCCAGGCAGATTTTGCAGATTTGCTTGATGATTTTTTTGATAATTTTGACTATTTTGAAAAAAAGTCTGAATTGTATATTACTACCCCATATGATCATTTTCTCCAAATATCAGATTTTTCCTGCAACTAGAACTTAATTTGAGCCTGAGAGGGTTAAAAACAATACCTCTCTCAAAAACAGAAATCATTTGAGAGCTTTAAAATTTGGTAAATAATACATTTCCTTTCACAGGCCATCATCCAGACCAACATCCCCTTGTGGAAAGAGACGCCACTCTGGTGCTGAGCCCCATGCTCGCTCTCCCTCTCCTCATCACTCACCAAGCCCCACTCCAGGCACTTCTCCAAGGGGCAGTGTGACTGATGACACATGGGTGGGAAGCCCCGCCTCTGCCCTTGGCTCACTCCTCATTTCTGGATGCCTGGAGCTTGACGTTCCTTCCAAAACCAGGAGGACAACTGGTAGCCACCTTGGCCTCTTGATCGGTCAGGGAGAGCCTGGCCTGGACTCTCCTAGCGTTGAGGTCCAAGAAAAACCCGACCTTGCTGAGCTTTACCTTCAAGTGCCTTCCCACTACAGCTGGAATAAACCTAAACCTGGAAATGCCCCGTTGTTCAGGTTAGAGAGAATGATTTGCAAATCTGACTTCTCCTTCCTTCTTTTCTTTTCCCAGAGAGGTTAAGAGCAGAGCAATTTACTTTTAGAATTATTATTATTTTTTTTATAGTGAATAAAAGACATCATTGGAGCAAATAAGATCTAATTGAACTGGGCCAGTTATTGTTTTATTGTTAAGAGTGCTACTTAAAGAACAAATTACTGATTACTAGTCATTATTAGTATCTTGTTGGTGTGAAAGTCCATTTCTCAGTGAGGCAGAGGATTCTGGAGAAACTTTGACCAGTGGTTTATTAGGCTGTAGCAGTCCCATTATTTTGGCTTTTTTTTAAAATGAGAGTTTGATGTTTCAAACAATCAGATTCTTCTATGTGTCTTTTCTCCAGGGGCTTATCGCCCCCTCCACTGGACTGGCCTTTGCCCAACCAGTACGATCTTGTTGAGTTGAAGTTGGAAGTCCAGCCGAGGTCCTATCATAGAGCACATTATGAGACGGAGGGCAGCAGAGGATCCATCAAGGCAACTTCTGGAGGACATCCTGTTGTCAAAGTATGTCTTTTTTCATCACTTTTTTGTTTAATAAGATTTGGCAGCCCAATTCAGGTGTGATCAGTCCAATCCCCGAGAGCTACTGCCCTGCAACCTTTACGTGCATCCCTGCTCCATCACACCAAGTCAAAAGGCTGAAGTCTCTCACCAGCAGAAACTCCACTCTGCAGAGTCCTGCTGGTGAGCCTGCATGTGTGCTGGAGAAGGAATGCATCTAAAAGTTCAATCTGAGCATCAAAATAGGGATGAAATGAGATTTATTATGTGATATACAGAATAAATCTGAGGGGATTGAGTAGTGGACATACTTTATTCTAAGTGGCTGATCTAATTTCTCCACAAAATAGACCTGTTTCTTTTTCAGAAAAGCTATTTTTGAAGTTGCATTAAAAATGTATTTTGGTACCAAAACCAAAATACATTTTGGTATTTGGTAAATTTGCCAAAGTATTCTCTTTGGCAAATTTACTGTAGCAGTAAATTTATATTTTATGTCCTTAATTGTGATAAAGAATATTTTGACTCCATGACTTCCTCTAAATTTATAGATAATATTCTTTAATGATTTAAGGAATATTTTAAAATATTTTTTAAAATACAGAATATTTTAAAGCCAAAATATTATCTATTTTGGCTTTAAAGAATGTTGGTGTGACAGAAAAGTGACTAACTGCACTGAGCTGCATCTTCTTCAGCTTGACTGAAAGTTTGCCTGCTTAAACAAAATCCATCTCTCATTTTCTTCTGAAATACCTGTTAAATAAACAAATAAAGCACCTATTGAATATTGTCACAATGAGATCTGTTTGCTTCAATTTTCTTAAAACACAGCATTAATCAGTGTAAAGTTCTCAAAGAAGTGTGTGCCACTCACCATCACCTTCATTTGAACACTAGACCTAGTTACAGGTGAATACAGCTCTACTTCAAGTTTTCACTAATCCAACTTCCATAAAACCTTTGGAGCACCACAGATGTAATTATCACCTCACTGACCAAATAGTAACTTTCTTTATGTTTTTATGCTACGTCTGTTATTTGTTTAAGATGTACTTCCAAATGGAATTTGGAAACATGTAGCCTGTTCATATAAGTTTTGTAGCATGTTGAGCTTTTGTTATAGAACTAACCATTAATGAAAAGTAGGCATTTAACCAAATTCCTAAAAAAAAATTAATACATTCTATTTTCCTGCCATCTGTGCAAAAATGATTGTTTCCCAGTTATTTATCAGATTTCTTTCTCTCTGCAGTTGATTGGATACAGCGAGCAACCAGTCCACCTGCTGGTGTTCATTGGTACCGCAGATGACAGATACCTTCGTCCTCACCCCTTCTACCAGGTCCACCGAGTCACAGGAAAGACGGTCAACACCGTCTGCCAGGAGAAAATAATGAGTGGCACCAAAGTCCTGGAGATCCCTTTGCTTCCAGAAAGCAACATGTCTGCCAGGTATTGGAGGCAACCTCTCCATACTGGGATTTAGTGTGTGTGTGGGGGGGGGGTCATCTTTTTAGGTCAACTTCAAACCCCAAAACATATTTCTGCACTTGCTATCAAAGATTCCTTACCAAAATGTCCCGGGGAAAACTTCATGTGTGCTGTTAATTATATTTGTTGTAAACCATGACTTTGATGATTCTGACCTGCAGTTACATTTTAGTAAAATGTATAGTCGGTATGTCAGCTTGAGTGAATGATTTTTTTAAAGTTAAGTATTCATCAATAATTGTTGGAGTTGTACCATCAGAAATCGATGGTGGCTGTGCACCATATCGAAATATACTAGTTAAATACAAGATGTGGTTTAAAAAAAAAAGACTGTTTACAAGAAGTTAAAAAAAATGTGCAAAGAATGAGGATGTAGAAATGACAGCAGGAACGTTTGAAATGAGGAAAGCTGAACAAAGATAAAAAGAAATGTTCATAAGTTAATTAGACTGTAATAAGTGCTGTTCACTGCATAATGCACATGCAGCCAGAGGCGTTCCAAGTCTGTTTGGTGACCTGGGCGAACAACCCCACCCTACTGGCCAGCCCTCCTGTAAGTTGTTCACTGAGAGGACGTGGGGGGGGGTTGCAGTTTGCATCAAGCACTGTTCACATTCTGAGCCTCTGGTTGATGGAGGGGGGCGGGGTGAACCACCTGCTGCGCCACAGCAGGTGGTGATGGACAACAAAAAATCTGCCACAACATCTGTTTGCAATACCCAAATGTTCTTGTTTGGATTCCAGAAGAGCTCAGTATACAACGCCAAAGATTTTTCTTTTTTTGCTATAAGTCAGTGGATGAATTGAAGTTAGAAAATTGCTTTAGACAAAGAAAGAACATACTTTGTCTGTTTTTTACATAGCATTGACTGTGCTGGCATCCTGAAGCTGCGGAATGCTGATATTGAGCTGAAGAAAGGCGAGACGGATATTGGACGGAAGAACACGAGAGTCCGAGTTGTATTTCGAGTCGCCCTGCCTCAGCAGGACGGACAGATGCTCTGGCTGCAGGCAGCATCTATTCCTGTGGAATGCTGTGAGTGGATTAAAGTGCAGTTGAAACCAGATATTTAGATAAGCTGTGCACACAATCAACTATTCAATCAAATTAAACTGTCCTGTTTTACGTGAGTTATAACGACCAACATCATTTACTTTTACCAAACACCAGATGAGCAAGAGAGATTTTTTTTTATGCTTTCTTCAAATCGAGAAGTTTACATTGTCCAAGATGTTCATGCAGTGAATAGTTTAGGAAAGCCCAGGTGATGGATGGTTTTGTCTGGTTCTTAACAACTACCGAGTTAAATGGACCGACAGCTGTGTCAATGTATTTTACAGCACACCTACTGTTTTTTTGGGTGATATGGAAAAAATAATGAAATCAGGCTAGATAACGTGAAGAGAACATAAGTCTACTTCATCTTTACATTTTTAACAAGAGCACATCTATATATTCAAGCAAATGGCTGCAAGTATAAACAGCATTGGAGTGTCCAGCCATCATGCTTTTTTTTTTTGGAAGGAAATGGTTGTGTTCTAGAGATAAATGCATTTTACTTCCCCCAGTCAAGACGGTGCCAGGAAATGTATCCAACAAAAATATCTAACAAACTCTCATTTGTTTTGCATTTAGCAAGTAAAAATAATTGCTAATGACTGTGTTGTCTGAGCTGCAATCAGCTAAAACAAGACAAGTTATGTGTAATTTGATCTCAGTGAGAGAAAACGTTGTTTACCCAACCAACTTTATTTATAGAGGACTATAAGAACCCACAGGACCAGTGTGCCGTACACAGTCAGTACACTATGTACAGTATCTGTTTATAAAATACATATAAATATTGGTTTTCAACAGCACATGAACATTTTGGTTTAGTATGAACAACATATATAGTATTCTGCTGTACGTTGCGTAATAAGCAAAGAATTCCTTATTATAAGTAACAGCAGAAGATGTTATAAATGACATATTTCCACAGACTTTCAAAAGTAGTTCTGGCTGACAGTTTACTTTTTGAGAAAATAGAGCTGCTATTTTTACTACTGATGATGCACAGGAACGTCTGAAATCTTAAACTGAGCTGTTTTCCAGCCCAGCGTTCAGGTCAGGAACTTCCTCAGGTGGAGAGTTTCTCTCCTACCAGCTGCTTTGTGGACGGAGGAGAAGAGCTGCTGATCACAGGAACAAACATGTCTGCACAATCTAGAGTTGTCTTCGTTCAGAAGGGGCCTGGTAAGATCCTCTTATGTTCATCAACAAGTGTGTTTTCATCATGTCTTTTTTCACTAACATTAATCAGCGTTGTAAATGCAATGAACTTTTAGATGGAAGAACACAATGGGAAGCAAATGCCAGAGTTCTGTCTGACAAAAGTAATGAAGTAAGTACAAAACAGTTTATTTGGATGGCTGCATTAATAGGAATATTTTATATTTATAGCCCATATAAAGGTTTAAAGGAATTTGTAGTGTATATGAAATGTATTTTGTATAAATACAAACTATTTTGATTACAACTGAACAGTGACTCCTGACTTTGGATCTCATATTTATTTGTTTTTGTTTCAGTTGAGGATCACGGTGGAGATCCCCCCTTATGTTAAGAGGACAGCATCTCCTGTCCAAGTCCAGTTCTATGTTTCAAATGGGAAGAGAAGAAGAAGCCTGATGCAGAGCTTCACTTACCTACCTGGAACCAGAGGTCCCCATCAAGCTGCCCCTGCAGTTAAACAGGAGCTCTGGGGGTCCGAGCACATCTTCTGTCCAGAGCTCAGCCTGTCGCCTTCCCATGATGCCGTGCTCACGCCAGATGTAGCTTATGATCCATGCAATCTCCCACTGCATGGTCTTCCTTCCCAAAACTCCTCTCATCTACACCATCCTCCTGCTTTCACGCTTTCCCTTGAAGCATCATTATTGTTTCCTCAAGTGTCTTCTGCACCATGTCAGATCATGACTCAACTTCCAAATCAAGGTTTGACATCAGTGCACATAGGCACAATTGATGCACAGGCACCTCCTCCCACCATCCAAACTCTAAACCGCTCTCATCATGCCTTGGCTGGTGTTCCTCCAAGGAAACAATCTGAAACTTCCAAGAGTACTTTGAAAAGCTCTCTGGACGCTCACAAAGAGTTCCTGCTGCAAAACCCAGGAGAAGTGCTGAGTGTCAAGCAAGAGCTGGAGGAGCAGCCTATTCTAGGATCCCTGGGCTTCCGGGAAATCACACTGGATGACGGTAAGAAGCAAATTAAAGCACTAGCAACCTCTAGGATATTTATTATCAAACTATGTAAAAGTTTACATGATCAGATTTTCACTAGTTTGACCCTTTACAGCAATTTCTCTTCTACATAAATTACAGTTAGGGGGTGAAGCTTTGTTGCTTCCCAAACCACAGTTCATGGCATTTCCTGAACAGCTTGCTGTCTGTAAACAACCGCTTTAACTAGACCAGTCTGGTTCTAATTAGAAGCAACACAAACTGGCTGTCCTAGAACCAATTTACATGTGCATCAAAACTATTTGTGTTCTTAAAATGCAATCTCCACTTCCAGCCAACCCCCCAAAATCCCACCAAATAAAATAAATACTTTTTGAAGTATAGGAGAGTTTGAGCTTCTGTATATTTTTTTTCCTTTTTAATTTGTTGATTAATAAGCCCATTACATGAGTTACCAGCTAGATTTAATTCAGAAACACGCCCTTGGTTTCTAGGGTGAGGATCAGAACCTGCCTGTAATCCTGTGAACTGCAGCCTCTCCTTACAAACAGTAAATGTTTTTTACTGTCAGATTTATATTGACTTTGAGATGTTTAGCTTTTAAAAAGCTAATTCAGACTTACTTTATTTTATCTTTCCTATCATTGCTGAAAACTTTCCAACTAAAGAGGTGACATTGAGACAAACCGAGTTTTATGTGGTAATTTGGATTGAGTGATCGCTGAGGTGAAGGAGTTTCAGACTTCGTAGTGCGATCAGGTTTCCTTGCATCAGAAAAATGAGGGAGAAGAAACTTAATGACCTCATTTTTTAAATCTCTCTCCTCATGAACAGACTGTTTTATTTTGTCAAACTTCAATCCACTTGCTGGAAGAAAAACAAAATGCTACTTTCAAGTAGGCTAATGAGGAATTATCTATGTTATCAGATTGGATTTCAAAAATAGCACGTTTCATATTTCTGTTACCTAATTTATTCATGCCTGCTCCCTGAAGCATGTGTGTTGCTGGTTATTTCTGTGAGTGATCTGAGCTAAAATTAGCCGTGTCTGCTGTTTGCTGCTGTGCATGATGCCGATGGGTTCTGTTGTTGCGGTGCTGGTTGGGACCAGCCGTCCTCCTGACCTCTGTCTGTAAGCCCGGTTCCCAGCTGCCTTTCAGTCAGACTACGAACCTCAGCAGCTGCATGTCTCTGCTTTGGGACGCAACTCAAGTATTCACTGAGGCATGCTGGGAGCTTTCAGTATCAGAATTACTGTAACATAAATAGATATAATAGATACATACCAACTGATAAACAGCTCAAACCTTTTTCTATATGAGGTTTTTCACCACGTGTTTGTATATTTTTTGTTTTAACTTCGTAGACCAGCCAGCTATCAACCCCCAGAAATTATTTCTAAATTTGTCTCAAATTTTGACGTTTGTTTCGTCTTGCAGTGAACGAGATTATCGACAGAGACATTGGCACGTTGAGCAGCTGTGTGCAGACTGACCAGCATGACCAGTTCCAGCAGTACAACTGGGAGCACAGTTCCAGCGCCGCCTCTGGGCCCTTCCATGGAGACCCTCCGTAGTTACAGAAGACAGTTCCTTCATCGGTCCCGTTTGCACAAAGTTCTCCAACCTGATCTTTAAGTGCCTGAAAACCAGTCAGCAGCCTTTGAGGAATCCGTAGCTCGTTTTATTTGGAATTCTGTTCCTTATGTTTCTCAGGAATTTTAGAAAAAGAAAAGCAGCTTGTACTTCACAGTCAAACCAAAGATTTTATTTGTGACTGAATTGGACAAATTGTAAAGTGGGAAAAAAGTAACTGTAATCTGATTTCAACGTCATATTATGGCTTTAATGTCATTACCAACTTTAAAGTTGCACAAAAAAAAAACAAAAAAACATATTTCTTGAATTTTGGCAGGGCCAGTAAGCTTAAAAAGTTATTTTTGATCCCTGGATCTGATCCAGAAATGCTTTGCCATGGCACTGTTTTAAAGGCTTTGTTTTATTTTTCTCTTGCTTTTTGCTAGTGATGTTCAACCTGAATTCTTGTGATGTGACTTTTTAAGACACTGAAATATATTGTGAGGTTGAAGTAAAAATAAAGAATACTTAACTGAGAATATTTAGATAAACTTGTCTCCACACTTTCCCGTGATTTCCCTTTTTAAAACTGACAGGCTTTGTGGAGACCAAACCCTGGTCCAAAATATCAACTGTATGATTTTGACATACAACTTTTTAAAAAAGTAATTATTTGGCTTTTGCTAAGAACTCTTTTGCGTTTTCCTGCTCATCTCCTGTTTTGGCAGTTGCTGTGTTTCCCTTCGTAGGAAGTCAGGGTGTAAGTGGGGTGACGGGTGTGTGGCTCCTCAAACCTACTATTGAAAACTTAGAGAGTCTGTTCACTCAGGTATGGGTAAAGATGTTTACAAATGGAATCTATGATGAGGTTTGATTGCCACTAAAAACATCTTGTATAAATAATCACCATGCGCTTTTTAGTGACATAACATATGCATATCTATCTTATTTCTGCTCTTCCTGTTCTGTGCATTCCGTCTACTCCGTCTATTTGTGTGCACGTGGGTATCTTGACAAAATCACTTTTAGGCAACTCTCCATCTTTAGCATATCGTCATTCCAATAATACGCATTTACAAACGTTTGTTGGAGGCCTGGATAGTTCACAGTTCGTGTCATAAGCTCAGCAGATGTTCCACCAGATGTTTTCTAATTGCTGCTGCTAGTTTGAAGGAGCCGAGTGGCGGGGACGAAGGGTGCTGCTCTGTGAGGCTCAACTTGGAAACTGCGGCTGAGGAGGAGTTGCATGTGGAAGGCGGTGATTTCTCAAACATGCATGAAAGAATGAAAGCAACACTCCAGGTATGTTTATGATGAGGAAATAACACAACATGATGTAAAGTTCAAAAAAGACAATTTTACATAATGCTACCCCTAAGACTTGCCTAATAATTGTGCCAACACTGTAGACAAATATGAATTTATTTATTTCATAAAGGGGAGAATGCATATCAATGTGAAAGCATCACGTACATATGAGATTTAAGTAGACCTGTCAGGCACTCGCTCTGCATCAACATAACCAATCTGATTACTACAGGATATTTTCAGAAAACATGTAAATGGGGTCACACATATCAATGGAAGAATATGAATGTCTTCACATGTCCTTTACTTTTTTATGGTATTACACTAAAAACATGATTGATTGATTGATGGAAACTGGACATTGTTCAGACGCAGGTTATGATAGATGTTTTAATGCTGCTGAGACAAACCAAAAACAGGATCGGCTTCAATGCCTGTTAATCCTCCCATGTTTATGTATCTGTGACGGACTGGTGACCGGTCCAGGGTGACCCCACCTCTCGATAGGCACCAGCACCCCTCCTCACCTCACTAGGGACAATAAGTGTGTATGATAATGGATGGGTGGATGTTGATGTATACTCCTTTCATCCATTTTTAATGTTTAAAGTGATGATTAGATTAATCAATCCGTTCCATCATTTAAAGAGCTGCTGATCTGGGTCTGGCTGAACAAAGCAGAGCTCCTCCACTGGGCAGTTTGCTCCTGCAGCCCAGCAGCTGTTAGTGCAAGTATAAACCAACACGGTCCCAAATTCCAGTTCGTCCTCCGGGCTGCCGTCTGTCCTCTGCAGCAGACTGACCAGAGCAGGCATCAGCTGCAGCTCAAAGGTCCTGGGTTCTCCACAGGAGCCGCATGCTGGAACCGCCTGACTCACTTTGGACGGCGGCTCGGAGATGAAGAGCGGTTCACTGTGGCGACAGTAGCGCAGGATCTGCTGCGGACACAACGAAACCGCCTTCATGAACCTGAAGAAAACGGCATCTCCGTGTCTGGCTCCAGCCTTTTCGTACTTCTCTCCTCCGCCACCACCTCCCTCCTCCGCCTCCCACACTGCTGCGCCCTCCCTCCTCTCATACTCCCTCAGAAGTTCCTGAGCGTGCTCCAGCTGATGGTCCTCCTCACACAGCTCCGACTCCTCCACCACGCTGATGAAGAATGGACGGAAGACGGGGATGTCTTCCACTTCTACCAGACTGAGTTGTTGAAGACCGGAGCTGACATCCATGGGGCAGCCTGTAGGACTCACTGATGAAACACCAGAGTGAAAGTCAGAGTCTGCAACACCTGACAGGTTTCCAGATTCCAAATGTCCCTCTGAGCCGAGATGGAGAAATACAAGAGTAGCCTGACTCCCCGCCACCACAGAAGGATGGCAACTGGCTGATGATTCTAACATTTTGAAACACCTACCTCCTGTTTGTAGATCTTCAGACTGTTGCTGCTGCTGATCATCACCTCCTCTGCATCCAGAATCATCTTCCTCGCTGTCAATCCCCCAGTCACCAGCGAACTCACACCAGTCTGTGGCCGACGGGACAACTACCTGTGGCGTGGAGGACTGGTTGGGAGCCTCCGCGCACTGGGAGCGGACGGCCGTCCAGCTGCCGGACATCCCGCTGCAGCCAGGCTGGCAGCAGGCGAACAGGTGGAGGTTTCTGTGGTAGGGAGAGTCCTGCAGGGGGCAGTACACTTGCACCACATGGGCTAGCGGGGCGCCACAAAGGCGACAGCAGGGTGACTGCCCGGTGACACCCGACGACCAGTCCGGTTTGCCCCCGACTTTGTTCGTCAGGAATGTGGAGCGGTGTTTCCTGGGATCCAGCTCTCCGTCACAGAGACCGATAAGAAGCGTCTGTTCGGCCATCGCTCACGCGTAGGAACCTTCCTCGAGCGGAGAAAGGTTCCTACCGGACCTGAAAAAGAAACGCTACCGGTTCCGTTAGAGGATTTCCACAATAAAACATAAAGCAGAACTACTAGGACGAAAACTGACATAATTAAAAATAAAAGCAGAAATTAATTTTTAATTTTTTCTTACACGTGCGCTTTCAACACGAAATATATATATATATATGTTGTTTTTTCTTTTCCTGCATTTTCATCAAGAAATTGATATTTTTAGTTTTGTCTTTATGGATCTATTAGGACTTGATCTGATGCTGCTGTCTCAACAGGAGAAGAGTTTGCATTCTCCATAACAGTCTTATAGAAGATGTAGAGTCTTTATACAAACACTGAAGGACCAACACTTCCCCCAGAAGCAGATTCGCCTTTGTCTTTTCTGTAGATGAACTTACTGCTGTGTTTCTAGTCCAGTCACCTGAAGGTGAACATCAACACATCTGGGCTCCTTCACCACTTCCACTTCTTCTCCCATGATGCAAAACGGTGGAGGATTTTTTGCCAATCCCTTTTTCTGTTAATTAGCATACTAAAGTCCATCTCATTCTTCTTTATTAAAATCTTTGTTAAAATATGGCCCAAATGCCTTTATGTGATTTGAAGTTTGAGATTATTTTGCAGGGAGGTAGCTCTACTCTACTGGCATTTATGTACTGTAGACAGAATTTTTTTTTTTTTTTTAAATCCCTTTTTAATTTTAGTGTTTTATGATTGAACCTTAGTGCCTAAGTATTTAAAAGCTAAAATTAAGTGTACAAAAACACACAACAGATTGTCATTAATTATTAGAAAAGGTGAAGCTATCAATCATCCTTTTCTCACCTCCATAGAAAACACCTCGGCCAGGCAACTCACAGATCCAGTGAGCTCACATGACCCCTATTTTCTCTCCTGCTTTGTGACCGTTTTGTCTGTGAAAGTTTTAATAATAAACTTCATTTAATAAGCCAAAATGGGAAGCCTGTTTCTAAAAAAAATACCAAAAAAAACAACTAGGTACATCTCATGATTGAGTAGCTTGTAGAAGCACCTTGAGCAGCAGTGACTTTCATAAAATGCTTGTCATTTTATGAAACAATTTTGGTGAATTTTTCCAAAACTGCTTAAGTTCACTGAGGTTCTTGGCATTAGCTTCTGTATAGCTCCCACCAATTCCTTTGAACCATTTTGACTTTGCAACATATAATTTTTAGTTTTTTTTTTCAGTCACTGTTGAAACATTTCTGCTGTGTTGACTTCATCTTGTTGCATGTAATTTTGATCGACATGCCTGCTAATAAATAATTAAATATTTAGGCTGGGTCATTCTTTACTTTCCCCTGGTTCATTTTGAGAACAGGAAACATAACCATGGATCTCTTACTTGGGTTTTTGAATGTCTGAAAGTTTTTTAACGACTAAAATCAGCAAAAGAACATTCTACCAGATTTGGAAATGGTCATATGTTTTGGCCTAGACTGTCATGCAAAGTACTCGCATTTTAATTTATTTCAGGACAACACTCATTTTTAATTCTTTTATTTCTTAAAGTACACTATTACAACACTTGGTTAACATCAAATCATAAGATTTTTTAATCTGCAAATGTTATCAAAGAAACATCTCAGACATTTCCAGCAGAGGTTTTCAGTGACAGTTTAAAGAAGCTCTAGAAGAGACGTTTCATATCGTTAATGTAATTAATTTATTTTTTTTTAACAAGGCCATAAATCTCACCACAGTGGAAGCAGTTTTCTTGAATCACTGATATTTGCTGCCAAGGAAAGAGAACATTGCTTAGATAGAGGCAGAGACCGATCAATCATTTTCTACTTCTAATGAAAAGTGTCCAGAGTACCTATGATCTAAATTTGGTCTCTAAGTCCTCTAATTAAAGTGGAATTAGAGCACTTTAATAATTTGCTCTAATTGCTATAGTCAACACATGAACTTCATGCACTCAGACTGGACCTTCCCTAAGTTAAATTGATATATATATATATATATGCACAGAACAGTTCAAGTAATAAATAGCAGCAGTGAGGTTGTTCTAGTAACTCCCAAATCAAAACACAAGTCATCTGGGCTTCATTTGTCTGGACGTGAAGCAGGCCAGATGGAGCCCAGTGGGAAATTCACACTCAGCTGTGTGAATTTGACATCAGAATTTCTTCCGTGTGAATATCAGTAAAATATTAAAAAATAACTTTTAACATTTTTAAAAATCTACAAAAAACGTCTCAATCAGAGGTACTGGTGGGTCAGAGCGTAACTGAGATCCACCAAGGGGTCATGACCCCTGACCCCCACGTTGAAGTCGTCTTCTCTATTGAATATCAATGTGTAAAATTCAGTTTCAAAGGGCAATGTTCAGGATTATTACTGTAGTTGGGTTTGAAGCTTCGAAAGATGACGACCTCAGAGAAAATAGTTCCGAGTTGGAAATACCAACGATTTACTTTATAGTGATTAAAAAAAAAAAAAAAGCACAAGCAACCCAATCAAAGCACTTGATTATTCAAATTCAAACAATTACATACTGAGAAAATAGATGTTGGTGCAACATTTGCTTAAAAGAATTTGTACAAAAACTATTTGATCTTTTTTTTTTTATTAATCATCTTCTTCAGCATCCAGTGGTTCTCTGTTTGGCGGCAGAGATGGTTTAATGCGTTGCCATCGATTTGGTGGCCAGATGATGTGGGAGGCCCTGCCATGCAGGAGCCCCAGTGACACCTAAGGAGGAAGGGATATAAACAAAATGTTTTAATATTTAACGATCAGAATTCATACTCAGGTACAACATTTTGTTTTGTTTTGTCTTGTTTTTTCCCCCAAAACTCAGAAAGTTGGGGGGATGATGAGAAAAAATATGTTAGAAATAATAATGGAAGAATTAATCCAAATTTTTATCACATTTTTGAAAATATGTTTTGCATCATAAAATGTAATCTGTTTCACAATCATTATTCTAAAATGTAAAGCTTATAAAATATAAGCTTAAATAAATGTGACATGCCTGTTCATATTACATGAAATGCTATTTGCTATGCTCCGCTTTCTGATTGGCTGCCAGTCGAATTTATCAAGCTGCTTTACTGAAATAGCCCTGCAGTCTGGATTTAAAGGCAACATTTCAACCAAAGGTTTGGAATGCGCCTCTGAACCAGACGGGCTCCACGGCGTCCCGCCAATAACTCTTCAACACGCAGTCAGGTCCTGGTCAGAAAGATGCATTGAGTTCAGTGTCCATGATTTGAGATTCAGAAAGGATTTTGGGGGAAGACGTCTCTAATCCTCATCGGCTCGTCCTCTCTGACGGTGGTTACCGGCGGCGTGTCTTCTGCCAGGGTCCGAGAACCAAGGTTTATTTGTCAATAGCTGCTTTCTCTTTTTTCCAGGTTGAATTAATAAACGTCAGACAATAAGTAAGAGTTTTCTTCCTCTTCAGTAAAAAAAATACGGTCAGGAATCAGGACTGATTTTCTTGAAAGTTTGGATAACATGGAAAGGGCAGACTAAGAAGATATTACCTGTGAATATAACTGTTGTTCATTACTGACAGTGTTAGTTCTCCCTACAGCTTCCACCGTATGGATATCATAACTGTTATTGTTTATACCGGTCCAAAGCAGTTGCTGTCCAGACTGTGTCCACAATGATCCCCCTCTATCCACAAATGACCGTCAGGGATCCGTACATATTGGTTCTTGTAGCTTAGAGTCCTGTAGAAATGATCAGAGAAAAGTTATTGAATACATTAATGCAAAAATTTTTTTAAATAAAATAAACAAAAAAAAAAAAACGCTTTAGAAAGTGACAGCATATTGAGCTTGTTCTGGTTTTGTCTAGTCTTTTCTCTTCTTTCCTTTTTTACCAAACCGCTGAAGATAGGAACCAGCACCCTCACAACCCAACAAGGATAAGCATGGCAGATTATTCGATTGATTGACTGATTAATTGATTGATTGATCTTTTCTAAACAGGTGGTGTTGGTTTTAAAACACATCAAGTTTTTTTTTTTTTTGCCAACAAGAACAACAAACAGCCTAGTAAACTAGAAAATGTTGAAAATCCAGAAATATTTATAATTGTCTGTATACTATGTAAGAAGTTTGCAATTGGTAAACTTTAAGAATACATTTATAAGAGAAAATTCTGACTTTCTTAAAGAGTTAAATAGCAAGAAATACCTGACTATAACTATAACATAATGTGTGTTTGTTGCTACATCAGAAAACATAATAATAATAATAATAATAATAATAATAATAATAATAATAATAAAAAAACAGGATTTCCCTCTGATTGGTGCGTGATGATTTTAATGACTGTTTCTTTTCCAAGTAATATACAGTTAGCATGCCTCTGGTAAAAAGACAGTTTGAGGCTACTGCAAGAGAACTGGGAAAACCTTCCTACCTGATGAAGTCTCCCTGTAGGCCAATGACGCGCTTGATGATCTTCTGCTTGGGATTTCTAGGGGAACTGAATTAAATAATTAAGCATATTAATACATAATAGTAAATAGTAGCAGGCACAAGAGGTCAGAACATAATTGCGTCCACTATTGGATGATCCTTTAATCAGCAAGTGTGCTGGTAAGTCTCGAAGTTTTTGAAGGTTTGGAAAGTCCCACGGGGTTTGGTGACTGGAAGACCGTGATATCTTACCAACTCTGGGTTTTAGGAGTTTTATTTTTGCTTTTGTTTGAAGAATATTCAGTTGCTTGTTGATTCATAAAGTATCTCAGAGCATGAGCAGCTAAATGCAGGAAAGCTTTAAAACAATTGATTTATCCTGTTTAGTATACTAGACCTTGGTTGTCTTAATTAGGATGGTAATGTGAAAAAGGCAATGTGTGAAGTTAATTATTACTTCTGAGAAAAGTAAATGGGGCTTATTAAACAAAGGTAATGTAAAGCATTAATATTGGTGGTGTGTATTTAAACAAAAATGAAACAGAAAAAAACCAAACTGAAAATAAAATTCAATTCATAATGACTGTGACATTTACTCACACAACAGAGACAATGTCCCCTCTTTGGACTTGGTAGTTTCTTACACTCCAACGATTCAGCAAGACAACATCAGACTGGGCTCCCACATCTGGGTTCAGGAATGGCTGTTCAGAAGCACAACAACGTTACACGTTAGTTAAAAGTTTTTTGAGAGAGGTTCTTTGAAGTTTTCAATCGGTAATTATTCCCTTCTCTGCAGAAGAAAGGTGCCATATTACCAGGAGCTTGTTGGAAATGAAAATAAATCACAAGAGTTGTGAAAACGTGAAGCTGACAGTCTGTTTTAGCTGACTTTATCTGCCTCAAACAAGTCAAATTTAAAATGTTCAGATTACTGGAATACTGCCCTGTTTTGGCAAACATTAACAGTACACAATTTCAAAACAGATTGTTACATTTGGAGCCGTTTTTCTACCAAATCAGGTGTTTCTGCAGGTGTTTCTTCCAAACAACCATTGGACCACAAAAGTACACCAACATGCCATCCACACTGTGCTTTAAACTAAAACAAAACCAGGTGTTACATTAGCAACGCCTGATTATCAGGAATCATTACAATTGGTAATAGTTCATTACTATCAGTAATAGCAACATTCAATATGTCAGGAACTGTTAACGAATGGGGGGTGAAGGAGTGAAATCATGCACAAGCGTTCCCACACAGCAAGCTCTGCACACATACACACAATGAGGACAAACAGCGTTTCCTCAAAGCATGAGAATTTATTTTAATACTTTAGACGCATAGTCAAAATACAAAGTCAAAAAACTCTAGCGACACCGTTAGCAACATGCAACTAAACTAATAAGCAAATAGGAGTAATGCTGAAATTGGTAAAATAAACCAACTATTGAATGGTGATTAAAAAAACAGGGAATAATGAGAAATAACTGAGTACGGGTGGTTTTTGTAAAGTTCCTTGTGACAACATTTGTTGTGAACTGGCGCAATATAAAAAACTGATTTGAAGTGAATTGTAGTAGCTGTAACATTTGCAAATTTCACACTGTACCTTAAACATTGCAGATAAGAATTTTATACATGCAACAAATTCCAGCGGTTGCTGTTGTGGCTATAGCTTCTGAAGAGGACAGTAATAATGATGACCATGATTGTGAGCTCTTCGACAAACTGGACTTTGAGACCAACTGTAGGAAATTGGAGGTCTACTGTACTTCTGATGCCAGATGTACAGTAGACCCCCTGATGAGAAAGTCTTGTGGATAATGTTTTTAAATAAACAATAACTTAAGAAAGAAACAAAAATAGCCTCAATTGGTCATCAGGGCCATAGGAGCTACTGGAGATGGATGGGCAAACAGCTCCTTGTTAGCCAGAGTTCACCATTCTCAAAAACTCCTGCATGGGCTTCACTGAGGGAGAGCGATAAACAGCTTCAACCTTGACAGTTGCTTGAGGTGGCACTTTGTGTCCCGGCAACAACAGCAGACAGATCAAACTGACATTTAGCCGGGTTCACCATCATCAGAGCGTGTTCAGCTTAGCCAAACAGCTGGTAGAGATGCAATATGTGTTCTGCCACTCACACCTGGTCCAAATAAATGAATAAAAATGGCCGACCCTGCAGGACCCAACTGATAAGTCTGCCTTTAAAGCCGAAGGGCATCCATAAAAACTAAAAAAGAAAGACTGAAATGAGTAAGCCCTTGAGCTTTGGGAACATTTGACACAAGGACAGGAACCTGATGGTACCAAAGATCCTTTGATGAAAACCACTGTCCCAGCCAGACAGGAGGAAGCATGTGAGGGACCAGATACCTGTCATCACTGGTGGGATCTTCTTCAGAATGAGTCCATGTGGATTGCCACGGAGGTTCAGAAAATTTTTTTACTTTCAAGCCAACTCGCAGGGCCGCCGCAACTAAACTTTAACATGCTGTGATAATTCTTTGCCCAGGTGTTTCCACAGGTAGATATTCATCACCTTGATGAGTCATTAAGTCTCACCTGCATGGATGCTCCTTCCACTCGAGCCACATACGCCAGTTTATCTAGGACAGTAACTGTGATGGGAACAGCAACAAAGAATCCACTGATGAAAGTTTGCACGCAGCGCCGTCCTGCTGATGTTTGCTGTGCCATATGGTAACTTGGAAGCAAAAGACAACAGAAGAAGAGAGAGAAAATAAATAAATAAATCAGAACTCTGATGCCAAAAACCGAATTCATATCAGATGAGGATTAGATATTATATAAGAGAAGAATTATTAGGAGTGAATGAGAGCTTCAAAGGCTCTGAGAACGGGCGGAATTTATATTTATTTTATATTTCTTTTGCAGAAAGCCATCACACGGAAAACTCCATACATAATTATGAAATTAATATTTTAAATTTTTGTGGGAGTGGAATAGAAAGTGATTTTGTTCTTTTAGAGATGTCATCGTAATTTTTAAACAAATGTTTTCTTCTCAGGATTGAGGGGAAGAACATTGATGTCAGTGTTCCTTATGAATTTCTTGTAACATTTTTGGTCTATATGATAAGTAATTACACATTTTCATTTTTTTTAATTTTTTTTTTATAAACGATGTGTTTCTAATGAGATATTTGTAGGCAAACACAAAAGCAACAACTTATGCAGCAGCAGCAGCAACCACTGACCCATCTTTCAGCCTCGTCCTGTTCACAGGTTAGCCCCTAGCTAACATCTAGACGCTAACATCTAGCCTCTATGTTAGCTGTTGGTGCTAACATTTAGCCCCTACTGTTAACAGCGAGTTGGTTCATAAAGAGGTTCCAGGGAGCACTGAGGAATATCCAGGACAAGCAGTTCATATGCTTTCCAATTAAAAGACTCTCCAAAGCCATCAGAAATTATAGGTTTTCTTAAAAAAAACAACAACATTTATAACACTAAACAGCGGCTAACTTTGTAAAGCTAATATACACCTACCCAAGAAGCAGCAACGTCACTTCCTCTGTAATCCAACTATATGTGTGGTGCTCTGGGTCCTAAAGCCTGCCATGTTCTTTCTGAATAAAATAGCTAAACTTGGAAAAGCGGAAATTCATGAAAACATTTTTTCATTTAATGAGGGCTGCACAGTTGATAGCACTGTTGCCTTGCAGCTAGAGGGTCCTGGGTTCGATTCCCGTCTTTCTGCATGGAGTTTGCATCTTCTCCCTGTGCGTGACTGAGTTCTCTCCAGGTACTCCGGAGTCCAAAAACATTACTGTCAGGTTAATTGGTCTACTGGGGGAGAAGAGTGTACAGAAACTGGATAGATAAACACGTAATGTTTAATAGCCCATATTAACAGGTGCTCTGCTAATGAGTCAGTTTGCTGGGCTGAACTCAAACAAACTTTAGTCAGTTACCATTTTATTGAGCTTATTTAATATTGTTACTGATCTGACTGATGAATAAAAGAAAACACTTAAGATCAATATGCAGTAATACATAGCATGAATATTTAAGACTATATTGGATTCATCAAAAGAATCTACTAATATAAATAGGGTTCATTGTTCTAGAATTTTGTTCCAAAACAGCTAAAATAAGTAGTGATGGATGTTGGTAACAACAACAACAGCAATAGTACTACTACAAATAATAATGATAATAATAATAATAATAATAATAATAATAATAATAATAATAATAATAATAATAATAATATATTTATTTATTTTATAATGCCTTTTATACATACAGTGTACAGTTTACCGTCCAAAACGGGGGACTTGTTGCAGGTATGACGTGTGTATTTATAAATTTCCTCTGATTATCACTGACGTCCACACTCCAATCCAGTAGGTGGCGGTAAATGCCCTTTAAGTTGGTTTGCCAAGCGCCAAAAAAACCCCCCACAAAAGAAGAAGTATCATTACGTCAAACCAGTCATGGCCGCCTGCGAGCGAACAGCAGACTCTGGTATGTTAAAGTTTGACACTTGTCTGTGTTCTTCTCTTTGTGTGGGAAATATCTGAGTGTTTTTTTTGTGGCGTTGTTGTCAGTTGCTATAGTAACGAATTTTCGCGTAGCTTCGCTGATACAGAGCGAGAAGTAAGTGGTTTTGAGTTGTACTTTAACTGTTTTTCCCTTTGCTGTGGCTTACACTGTATTAAATATGCACAGTGTTTAGTGGTGAAGGAAAGCAGCAGGTACTACATTCACTGCATACAGCATTAGCTTTTGATTGAAATCTTTTGACATGCTATTTATTGCCTCTACATTTAAAAAGGCAGCCAGAAAGCAGCTAATCTGTGAAAAAAGGGGTTTGAATTTCTTTTTGCAGAACTATGATCTGAAAAGGGTTAGCCTTAAAGGTTTGATTAACTAATATATTAATTTATCTATTTACTAATAGATAATTAGAGACGATCTAGATCAGAATCTAGAACACCTATCATCTTCATAGATTTTATTTTCATCCGTCAGATTCATTCCTTAGATCTCTGCTGTGTTTACTATAATACCAAAAGGAGCTTTATATGATCATATTTAAAGAGTTCAGTTTGTTTGTCATTCTGAAACACCTGAATGCACTTTAGGAAGCCTCCCTTATTGGTGGTAAGGGAGGGCTTATTGATGATTGGTGGTAATCTTTGCTTTGAATGGCACTTGACTTAATGTAATGTTTTGATTACATTATGTTGCATGACTTTGTGTTTGTTATGATGTAAAGCACTTTGAAAGGCTTTGCTGCTGAAATGTGCTATATAAATAAAATGTGATTTGATTTGAATGGCTGTTCTTCAGGCAGGGACAGCATATTGGAGCCTTTGAGTTTTCCAGAGCTTGGAGATGGAAGCCCCAGTGCTCCCAGTGTGGTGCAGTATCCCAGTGATGAGCTGTTGGTCTGTCTGTTTTGTTCCGAGTCCGTCCCGCTGCTGCAGAAAGACTCTCTGCTCAGACACCTGCTGCTGGAACACAAGCTTGTTATTGCTGATATCAAGCTCATAGCCAACCTCCCAAGGTAGGGCTCTTTCCCTTTGTGTGGAGTGACAGAAATGTATGTGTGACCACACTGAGCTGTCTGAGTTTACCTTGTCAGGTACCTGGTTTACTGGAAGGGCAGGTTCCTTGAACAACCAGTCACAGATTTCTGCAGTGTCATAAAGACTAATTCCACTGGCCCAGTTGGTGAGTCCATTGGAACACAACAATTCATGACCTCCTCAAGCGAGACATTGTCACAATGTAATCAATATTTAGTGTCAAACATGGAGAAGCGGCACTCAGCTTCTGGAAGTTTGTTCAAATTTGGCACAAACCTCCAGAAAACCTTTCACAACTGTTGACTGTATGATGTGTTTATGATGTTTAAACACATTTAAACGCAGTTAAAAGTGCAGTGTAATGCACTTTTAACTGCCTTGTTGCTGAAAGGTGCCGTACAAATAAACTTGATTAATTGACAGAGAATGCCAGAATTCACTTTTACATTTAGGCTTTAATCTGTAAAAAAGGGAAGTTTGTGAACACGACTTAAGTGCTTATAACAAGTAATTTACCTTGCAGAGAAGCAGGAGGATTACTTCCTGCTGTGTGACATCCTCCCAGAGGACCGAATCCTTAGAGAGAGGCTCCAGCAAAAACGACTGGTGAGGATCAGCAACCCAACACTTTTTGAAAAGACAACTGGGACAGTTTTTCAGTTACATCTTTGGAAATATGGTGTCATCAGTTTTGATGGTTCATTGTAAAACAAACAAACAAACAAAAAAAAAACTACAATGAATTGTTTTTGTACGTTGCAGGTGAGGGCAGGGACAGAAGTTTATTGCAGGATTGCAGCTATTGCAGATTATATTATTGATCCCCACAAATTTAGTCTTTGCAATGCAATTTTCTGCATAACATTCCTGGGCCAAAATTCCTTAAGCTCTTCCTCAAGTGCTTTAAAACAGTGACTGCTGAAACAAAGTACGGCACACGGCTACAAGCTGTAAAAATAATATACCATATATGTACATACTTACTGCTGCTAATAGTTCATGAGTCAGAGCGCGTCAGAGTTCTGCCAGTTTATAAAATTCTCCCTCAGATTTGCTTTCTTAAAAATAACACAGTTTACTTTAGGAGGAGGTCCTGGAGCAACAGCAGAAGGAGCGTGACGACTGCTACTTCCATCATCTATGTTTATTCTGCAGTGAGGAGTGCACTGGAAACAGGTGAGAACACACAAGGGTCAGCACTAAGAGAGTGTGTAAGGGCACGTGTGATTGGGCGATAGTGGCGACTCCTTAAGTCCTGCAAACAAACTCCGATAGCAGGAGTCTGGGTCGTCTGTTCGATATCTGCTCCATCCGTCTGTCGTTGTGGTCAAAGCACCTCTCCTGCTGAGGGTGGTCAGAAGGGACGATGGCTTGCTTCTGTCAGTCTGCCCCAGTGGCTACAGTCCAGTCGCTTGCCATCATAAACATCTGAATATGTGCATGAATGGGAATGACTGCAAGTGTCTTTGAGGATCCTGAAGAGCACTGTGTAAGTCTGATGTCATTTGATTTCATTTAAGGAAATGATTCATTTGGACAAGTTTGAACAGCTCTTCTCACCTTGAGTAAACAGACATTTAGTTATAATCATAGTATATTATTGATCCTTTCCATATTCTGTGTTCAGGGCATGCCTGCTGAACCACATGGCCAGAGAACACTCATTCAGCATTGGGCTACCAGACAACATTGTGTACTGCAATGAGTTCTTGGACACACTACAATATAAACTGGACAAGTAAGAAATGACTCTGAAAAAACTGTTAAATACATTTTTCAGTCATCCACAGATAAGCAGTGTCAAATAGTAACAATGTAGAGAATAACTTTGGAAATATGGTGTTTTATCTTTAATCGGATGTTGGGGGTGGGGGGGTTGAGCACCAGGACACCGTCTGAAGCCTGAATTTCTCTGAGGTTCCTCACTGTGCACAGCTAGAATCCTATATGTAGGTATAAAACATGGTAGAAGTTGATGTAAAGAAATAGTTTAGTTTTTTTCACATTTCTGTCAGGACATCACTCATGAGAACAGTTACACGCACTGTAACAGACACACACACGCACACACACACACAGCCGTGTCTCGCTATTCTTCTTGAATTTCCCCCTGGGGATTAATAAAGTATCTGTCTGTCTGTCTGTCTGTCTGTCTGTCCTGTGTGAATTTGCATTGTGGACTTTTCTCTACGTCTAATCACCTCCAGTACATGTCTAACATAAACTCAGTTCACACTTCAGTGTCTTTAATAGCAGTGGAAAGTCTCACTCTGTTGTAGAAGTCGTCTGATTTTGCTTTTTTAATCACCTTTAAATGTTTCTAATCATAAAGCAAATTTTAATATCAGACATTCTGAGTAAATCCAAAACTGCAGTTTTCAATTAGTGATTTAATTTATTAATTGTATATGTCCTTTAAACCTGAAACCTGCTTGTGCCAATTCTTCATGGCAGCGACTTCCATCAAGTGTTTGTGATGAGTATCAACGAACCTCGGCTCACTTCTCTTTTCAGTGTAGTTTAAATTCAGCCACATTGGAGACGGTTTGAGTCCAATGTGAAGATGTATTTCCTCTCCTCCATAAGCCTGCAGTGTTTGTACTGTGAAAAAATCTTCCGGGACAAATCTACACTGAAGGACCATATGAGGAAGAAAGCTCACCGTCGCATCAATTCCAACAACCATGAATACGACCGCTTTTATGTGATCAACTATCTGGTAAATTGAAAAAAGACTTCTGCTACAATTTTGTTATTTCAGGATTAAAAGTCAGAGTTCTGAGATTAAAGGCAATTTCATTTTTTTTCTTTCTTTCTTTTTTTTACTTCCATAATTTCAAGGTTTCATAATTTATTAAGTTTAGATGATGCAAGTTATCTTTTCTAATAACTTGGTGTTGGGGGTAGTTCTTCTCATTACTGGGTTCTCTTGTAAGGAACTGGGAAAAACCTGGGAGGAGGTTCAGAGTGAGGACGACCGGGAGCTGGTAGATGTTGAAGATGAGTGAGTATCTTCATCAAAATCTACACGAAGGAGAATTTCAGGTCGGACGCCCAGGTTTTTCTAACCGCATCCAAACAGCTGGATATTGAAGGTTAAATCAGTTTTAAACATGGAATTGATTGACACCTGTGGACAAAGTTGTTGGTATCCCTCAGTGTTGTAATGTATCGGTAACGTACATACAATGGAGGGTTTTGATATGGGCGATATCCCCAGGGTGTCATCAATAAGGAGTGTGACACCCAAAAACTACAAAATAAAATATATCTCATCTGTCAGTTGTCCCCTGAACAAGTTTGCTACTTCCTGTATGCAAGTGGAGTGGAGTTACTGAGACTATATTAACTGCATTTTGCTGCAAAAACAATCAGATAATTGCTTGCATTGCAGAAGGTGGGGTGAGCCCAGGGCACCGTTCCTGCTAGAGCTACAACCGTGTGCATGTTTATTTTCCAAGTTTATAAAAGTTGCTTTTCCACTAGACCACCTCTAACTGGTTCGGTCCCATCCCACCTCGGCCAGATTCGTTTCTCATTTGCAAATCTGGCTCTGCACCAACGTTCAGTTGAAATATCAAAGCCACTCTGCCTGCTTGGCTCTTGCACACTCAACAGAAGCTTATAAAAGTAGACAACTTTGTCCACATGTGTGTATGTACATCCACGTCATACGAGACCATCTCTTTTTTTTTTTTTTGTGAAGTGTGTGAATCTGCTTGCTCCCTCTGACTAACGTTTATGTCCACAGTGACTGGTCCGACTGGCAAGCCCATCCTGTCTCCGCCGTTTGTCTCTTTTGTGACCATCAATCAGAGACAATGGATCAGATTTATACACACATGAAGGTAAAGTACTCTTATAAAAAATACAGAGATTTTACAAAAGAAAGGAAGCAGTGTGTCCTTTTTTTTGTTAGCAGTTTGTTGAACACAATTGTGATCGTGTCTCTGATTCTGTTGTCGGGTTATTTTTGTAGGACTCCCATGGTTTTAATCTTCATAACTTAAAGATGGAGCTCAGTAAGTAAAATATGTAACAGAACATTATCACTAAGCAGCAGCTTTGTTGCCATCACCCTAATTATCAGCTCGATTTACAAACTAGCAGATTCAATGTACAGTTGGGACCAAATATATTTGGACACTGTCCCAAATCACCTTTTTTTTTTTTTTACATGTTTACTGAAACGTATTCAAGTTACGTCTATAGTGGACATAGACATAAAGTCCAGACTTTCTCTTGAGGGTATGAAGTGGATGAAGGCTGTTTAATTTCAGTTCCTTATTATGGTTTTGTGTTTTCCAAAAACCAATAATTGTTTATTGTTTGTATGATAACAATATGAATCTCCATTTTAGTTTTAAACGGGAGATTCTTCAAAAAAACAACAACAAAAAAAAGAAAACGGACAGTTTAGTCAGTTGCTAAATATGACCAGTGTCATTTTCTTCATCCTGTCCTGATGTCTCCACTGTCAGACCTCAACTTCTACCAGCAGGTGAAGCTGGTCAACTTCATCCGGCGGCAAATCCACCAGAGCCGTTGCTATGGCTGCCAGAAGAAGTTTGATTCCAGAGCAGACATGATGGACCACATCGTCTCTGAAGGGCATGTGATGAAACTGCCGGAGGCGTCCACCTGGGACCAACCGCAGTAAGTCCTACCAAGAGCTGTCAGCTGTCTACACTTTGCATTGGAAACCCATCTGGAGAACATGGTGCTTCGTGATGCTTTGTATTGAGTAATCCCATCTTTAAGGTAACATATAATTAAAGTTTGGTTCAAACTCAACTAAACTCTCTTCTGAATCTCTGATCTCCAGATATTATTTCCCAACATATGAGAATGATGCCCTCCTGTGTACACTGTCTGACAGCAATGATGATGAAGACAATGAGCCTTGTCACAATGAGGACATACCTGTAATTGCAGAGGACATATCTGACTTGAGGGTTCTGAAACAGAACAGCGTTCTCAACCAGCTCCTGAAGAACAGAGGCTGTTTCAGAAAAGACGATGCATAGACTTTTTTTTTTTTCTTCTTTTTCTCGATTGTCTATTTTGGATTAAACTTATGCTTGAGCTCCTTATGATGCCTGGATATATGACAACATAATTATCTATCAATACTGAATTTTCATCAGTAACGTACTGTATGGTTTGTTCAATACTGCTTTGATACCCATTAAAATGTGTGCACAAGCACCGCATTCTTTCAGTGGAGTTGAAAATATTGACAGCATAAGTGTATCATAAATGTATCAGGGCTACAGTTGTTCATTGCTCCAAGACAAATGTCCACATTTGATTTGAATGTCCACATTTCAAATAATTGAAGCGGAATTCACATAAGGACCAACTGGCTCAAAATAAGTCACAGCAGGTCTGGCAGAGCTTACGGCATCTTACAGGATAAGGGAGCTAAAACCAAGGTTGACCCCCTCCTGGTGGAAGAACTGATTTTTTATTTTTTTGCAAGAGTTGAGGTGGGATGGTCACACATTTCCACAAAACACTGCCAGTCACAGTCCTCCAGCTCTTACTCTTCAGGAGCACCAAGTACGTCAGGTACTCAAAAGAGAACACCCCAAAAAATTACCTGGACTGAATGAAGTACTTGGGGAAAGTGGTGACAGCCTGTGCTTACCAGCTGAGGAGAAAGCAGCCGGGATGAGGATCAGTGCCGCCAAATCTGAGGCCATGGTCTTGAGCTGGAGAAGGTAAAGTTGAAGTATCTAGAGGTCTTGTTCACAAATGAGGGAAAAATGGAACAAGAGATCGACAGGCGGATTGGTGCAGCATCTGCAGTGAAGCGGGTGCTGTACCAGTTGGTCGTGTTGAAAAGAGAGCTGAGCCAAAAGCGAAGCTCTCGATTTACCTACATCTCCACTCATCTATGGTCATGACCGAAAGAACAAGGTCACGGATACAAGTGGCCAAAATGAGTTTCCTCTCTAGGGTGGCTGGGCTCTCCCTTAGAGATAGGGTGAGAACCTCAGTCATCTGACTCCGAGTAGAGCCGCTGCTCCTTCACGTCGAGAGGAGCCAGTTGAGGTGGCTCGGGCATCTGGTCAGGATGCCTCCTGGACGCCTCCCTGGTGAGATGTTCCGGCACGTCCCACCAGGAAGATGCCCTGGGGAAGACCCAGGACACGCTGGAGGGACGATGTCTGGCCTGGGAACGCCTTGGGATTCCCCAGAGGAGCTGGCCCAAGTGGCTGGGGAGAGGGAAATCTGGGCCTCCCTTTTTAGGCTGCTACCCCGGCGACCTGAGTCTCGATAAGCGGAAGAAAATGGATGGATTTTATTCATATTTTCTATTGATTCCTGGATCAGTCATTTTGGTTTCCACAAAACTCTGAGTCAACCAATCTAGAGGAAAGTCAGAAACAACCAAAGCTAGGACTGTCTTAGCAATGTCAATAACACTTGTGTACGCGCAGCTGTGACATGATGGTCTATGAGAATGTGCTAAATTAGAAAACGAACATAACAGTTTGACCTTAGATTTAAAATTTTTAAAAGCACTTTTTTTTTTTTTTACATAGGTTGCATTTGGTTCCACAATCTTTCCCTATTGACATATGTGTATTTGATAACCATAATACAGACCATACTATTGTATTTTGTTTATTAGGTGCAACAACTCAATGAGTAATTGTATAAAGTATGTACAGTTATTCTGTGATCATTTTCACAGACTAACACAATTTGCAGCTAATCATAGTAACATAAATAAAGACAGAAACTGAAATCCTCACAGAAATGATCCATCCTTTAATGTTAATCATCATATAGCTTAGAAAAGTTCAGTCATTTTAATGTTTTTCATAAAACTATATTTTGTACACATGAATAATTGCTGTACAACAAAATCATTTTATTGGGTATTTACAGACCACTGACTGTAGAGTGGACTGTCCTGACAGTCACATGACATTCAGTCAGATAAATGCTTTACTGGCAAGTCTGTCATTCATGTAGCTGCAGGTCTTGCTATCTTGCAGCAGTGTTTTGGTGACATCATAGAGATTCTGCTGGTAGGCCAGTCTGTAGCGGGTGTACACATCCTCACAGTGACTGAGCAGACGCTTCACATTGGAACAGACGCTGCTGGGGACACTGTCCAGCCTGGAATGACACAGAACAGAAGGCATAATGTCAAAAACCATAATTAGACGTGTATTTTGGCAAATGGTTGGGGAAGAAAACCCACTATGGCTTACTTTCTGAAAATGTCTTCAAATAGGGCGGAGGTGAGAGGACGGTGGCATTTCAGCTCCTCAAGGTAAACAAAGTGTCCCTTCAGAACCACTTTCTGATACAAAATCTCAGCCCAGTCTGGACTGTAGCTGTACGCTTCTGCGACGACAAACACCTGAGACACAGGAAGCAGTATGAGAGCCGCCATGGGCCAAAACTTACAACTGTGCCTACATGCCTACACAAACACAACCAAACCCTCTCACAAACACTACTATGATCGCAATGTCTCACAAACACCGTCAAACTTTCTCACATATAGAATCAAGCTCTTTTACATATCAGTCAGACCGTGCTTTCAGAGCCACCTGTTTTATTGGGATTTAAGGAGGAATGGCAGAAAGCAGATTCAGAGAGCAGAGGGATGCTGCACACCTGGTAACACTGTGGCAGAGCCATGATGGCACTGTGGATCTCTGCAGGCTTTAGGTTGATGATGCGTAGGGTGGATCCCTGGTTCAACAAGTGGAGCTGAAGAGTGATCAGTTTGGCTGCACGGACACAACGACCAGCCTGATGCACGCAGGAGTCCTGGTAGGGAAACAATGACAATTTATCAGGCACCATGAAGTTATTCTTAGGTGTAGAAAAGGAAGTGGAAGTACCTTGGAGAAACTTTCTGCAGCATCCTTTAGCAGACCCAAGACCTTGACCAAAGAGCTCTTAAGATCAGGAGTCACAACTGTATAACAAATTCACCGAGTGAAACGTATTCAGAAATCACAGCAGGTAATCTGCATCGTTTGATTTTGCTCTGCTCACCCCAGTCCTGAGATTCAATCATCTTCAGCTGTGTTCTGGCAGCTATTTCATGGTTTTCTCCAATTTCCCTTCTCATGCTGAAACACAGCGCCACCATGTTGTGCTTCTCACTGTCAGCAGGGAGGCAGCGTTTGATGTAATCCAGCAGAGACGTCTTCAAACTAGAGCTCTGCAAAAGCGAAGGGAATAAATGAATGATGGGGCTGATATGTTACTCTGGCTGCTCATAGAATTACAAACTGGACTTAAAAAATTAAAGTTGCCAATTCAAAAAAGTTAAAATATTTCATTGTATCCATTTAAATCTTTGTGTGTGTGTGTGTGTGTGTGTTGTGTCAGACCTGTCCTACATCTCTGTCCACCTTCTTTCTCAGTAGCATCTCAAAACAATGGTTCTGATGGAGCAAATCGAAGATGTACGTCATCTCATTGTACCTGCCGATACCCGTCAGCAGACGCACCTGAACACACACAAATTCATTACACACACACACACAAAACACCAACCTGATGAAGTTACTGTTCATTTCAGTTGTTTCACACAGAAACGGTGAGCAGCTCAGTGGGATTCAGCAGCATGTCCTTCAACCTTAGCTTGACCCAAGAGAAGGTTCTACAGTTGTGTTCAAATCAAGATAATTACAAACAACCCTGAATATCTGTGCTATGAGACTGTCGTACAACAACAGAGGGTCTTCAGTCAGAGGCTTCTTTGGAGCTGCTGTAATATTCTCCCTGGCTGTGGGCAGGCAGAATATCCTGCCATGAACAACTCTAAAGACATTTGGATGAGTTACAACATATTTAACTTATCCAAAACAATATTTCTCTCCCATGTGTGCTCATGGCAACTACCTTCTTTAACCTTTCATAGTTCTAATTTTTGAGCTGACATAATGTGCTGAAATAAATGCCCCCAAATCCAATCAACCAAAGCCACATATCTGGGCAGGTTGCTCAGTCATTAAAAAAAAAAAATGTAGACGGCACAAAGATTTCTGGCTGATCACCAGCACAGTAGACAAATGTATAGCCCTCTGCATTTTATTTTGGTTATGAAGTTAGTATCTCACTCTGACTCAACAATCTGACTCAACTTCACCGGAAGCTTCCAGCCCCAGAACAAAACGAGCACAATTGAAATAAGAAGAGACAAGTAAACAAAAGGACAAGTCGCCAGCTACAGAGACACCTCCGAGTCACACACCCAACAGGTCTCAACTCTGAAAAAATACTTTCATAATCCTCATTGCAAGAAGGAGATGTGAGGTCTAATTGAAGGAATAATTGAGTTTGCAGATGAACACTGAGGGCTCACCAGCAGGCTGTGGTGCTCTCCTGGAGCCAGGTAGGTGTGGCTGAGATGACGAGCAGCTTGGAGAACTCGAACAATTCCCTCCATGTTACAAGTGAGACTGAAGCAGCTGTGAGCCACAATCAGCAGCTCCACAACTAAACAGGACAGGCGAAAAAGTAGTTTACTTAGTCATGTGTAGTGATGCATACAAATAAGGCCATTTCAATGAAACTAAATCATATTTAGCAGTTGAGTTCAGTTGTGTTTGTAGGATTTTTCCATACTGGAGTTCAGGTCCCTCAGTGGAACAGTGTTAAGGTTTTCCAGCAGTTTGAGGCCCACTATGTTTGGATCTTCACACAGTCTGATCAGTTGCACCAGTGACTCCTGCCCCTCTGCTGGTCTGAAAATCAGCCTTTCTCCTGGTTGAAACATACACAGAATAAACTGAGAAAAAGGCAAAGGGACAAATAATATCTGATGTAAGAGTAAGCTCTGCTCTCACCAGGCTGCAGCTCCTGGGTTGCTGCCAGCAGGCCTTGAACCACAGCGTTGGAGACCAGCTCAGCCACACTGTCGGCACTAAGACCCTGAGTTTTGATGAAGGTCTTGGCCATCCTGAACCGATCTGGTTGCGCCAACAGCAGCAGCTTCTCTAACACAGAATGAGGCTCCTCTCTGCTGATATGACTGAAGGGGCACTGCAGCTCCTAAGGAAGCAACCAGAAAAAACAAACAGTATTGAATAAAACCAAAAAAGCTGCTCTGTGTTTTGCAGTTTAAGTCGTGACATACAGCAATGAAGGTTCAGAAGTCTTTAAGACAATGTTCTTACAGTTTCTCTTAGTCGCTTTTGGTGCTTTTCTCAGAACAGATGACATTTTCAAAACTACTTGTTCAATCTTCAAATCAGCTGTGATACTTACAGGTGTTACAGGTTCTTATTTCTTCCAACAAGTTGCAAATGCTTTTGTGCATCCATGCAATTATGTACAATTCTCTACTTTTTCCTACATGTTCAATTGCTTTTGACATGATGGTCATTGTGTATCATATGAATTGTCTCAACCTCCACAACATTTCAGCATAAATTCATTGATTGAATCTTAACATGCAACATGTCAAGCATAATTCTATACATTTTCTCCTGTACTTTCTCTTGCTGTCACTAGTTTTTACTCTGAGTTGCTTCCAGATATTCCTCAATAATTCTCTGTTTCCCTTTTTTCTTGTTTAAAATGATAATGAATGATGGATGGATGGATGAATGATGGATGGATGATGATTTTTATTTGCTAGCACCTTTCAAGACGCCCAAGGGCACTTTACAATGAAAAAACAATACAAGTATACACTAAAAATGAGAACAAATGTAGAAGAAAAAATAAATAAATGAAAGATTACAATGATAACTTGAACAGCTGTATTTTGAGTTGTGACTTGAAAGTATGAAGTTGGTGATCCAGGGTTAGTTAGGCAAGCTGTTCTGGAAGGGGTGGTTGTTGTCCACACACAGCTTTATAAAGTTGGACACAGTCATGACACTGGGATCCTCTCAATGTGACTGGCACAGAGCGTTCCGATCAGTAACCTCAAAACAACCTCGCAGGGCTCCTCCAGCTTCCTGTGACCATCTTCTCACAGTTCTCTTTGTTAGAATTGTTTTTTATGAAAATCCCAACATTTCCAGGGGCCTTGGTTGATCAGTTACATGTTTTTATCAGAGTTTGGAGATTGTAAGTAAATTCCAGGAATATACATGTGTAGCAGCAAGACGGAGCAATAAACAACCAAGTTGAGGAGAAAATAAGTGCAGACCAGCTGCTGAAAGGTCTGTACTTGTACAGCACTTTATATAATCCAGAAGATGCCAAACACAACATTCAGTCATTTGCACTTTAAGCTACATTGTACCACAGCTGCTTCGAGGCAGTTTGACAGAAGCAGAAACTACAGAAAATTAAGAAAAATACCACAGCAACATAGAAATATGTAAGTTTGTACTGATGAAAGGGTGCAGACCTTGGAGAGCTGGTAGAGACTGAGGACTTGTTTGCAGTAGCTGCTTCCATGGCGACACTGATCCACCCGTTTCTGGATCTGGACAGTGACTGCATCTTCGTGGAGGGGCACCATCACAAATGAGGACAGACTGCTGAGAGAGGGGGCTGGATGGGCAAGAGAAGGAAATTACATAAAGGACCAATGAAGGAAAGGTTTTTAGAGAAAACGTTAAAGAAGAACATACACTGGGTTAGAGCCTTCTTTTCTGCGGGTTCTGAGGTCCTTTCTTGTGGTTTCGGTACCAAGACTCCACATGCCAGAGCATGGCAGCACAGAACCAACCATACATCTGGATTGTGCATGCTGAAATAGCGGCAAACACGACTGGCTTCATGTATACTACCCTTATCTAGTAACTGGTCAATAAGCATTGCCAAAACTCTTCTCTCTTCAGGACTTAAATCTGATTCTGTATCCAACTCCTCAGGCGTTTCTGGGAATCCCTCCAGACTCAGGTACTTCTCCACATTCAGGTCCGCGATGTTAGAGAACGAAAATTCCTTCATGAACATCTCATATTCGTTGGTTTCAGACGTGATTGCTGGCGGCAGCAGGTTGAACATGCTCTTTTCCTCTACTGTACTTGTGAGAATGTGCTTCTGGACCTGGCAGAACCACAGCTTTTTCTCCAGCCTCTGCAGCTCATCTACAGGAACAGGAGTTTGCAAGGAAAGCCAGTGAGCTGTGAGCTGGAGCAGCAAGCAGCACTCCTGGATGTCCAGAACGTTTGTCTGAGCCTGGTCACCATCAGGGCCGGCGGCAGCCTCAGACTGAGACAAGAAGAACTGCGCGGCCGACTCTGGGTCAGTGCTGTCAGCTTTCAGTCGCCTGTAGCACTTCTTCCAGAAGGCCACTCGGGTCTCCAAACGTCTCCACCGCCACTTGCTCTTGTGGAAGTTTACTTCCTGACGCAGCTGCAGGGAAGGCAGATATAGAACACAATGCATTTAGCTTTTTTATTTTGTCACCAACAAGTTCATCCATTTTCAAGTTATATTGTCAAAACTCTAAATACAGTAATCCCCCCCCCCAAAAAAAAAGCTACAGGGTATGAATAGCTGCCAGAATATTCTAGTTGCAGTTAGAGGGTCTCAGAATTGTAGTTCCGAATTCAGACCAGACACTCAATGTTGTGTAAAACTGGGTGGACTAGCCCTTTAGCCATTTACCAAATCGGAAACGACAAGGAGAAGCAAACTTTAGCTTCATGTAGAAAACAAAGTCAGAGTATAAGGCTTTATTTATGAAAGTATCAAATTAATTCTATGAAGCTTTGGACACAAATGAGACTCTACACAGTGCGATATGATTTGTTCTTTGTTTGACTCCCCCTAGTGGTCTGGAGCATTCAGTGTTTTATTTATCATTGATGCCTTTTGCATTAATTTTGTTGATTGAAAGTTTTTGCTTCCATTTTCTGTTATTGCGGCATTTATTTTTTTTGTTTGCATTGCTTCATTGTTGCATTTGCATGTGTTGGTAGACGCCTTTTACTGCATGTTTGCACCTGTGGGCCACCGTAGTTAGGACAAGCTGTCTTAAGGGAAGTAATTGTAAAATCTGGAACATTTTTAACCCACTGGAAGTGAGAATGGATGATGTTCATAGGATTTCTTTGATTATTTAATAAGTACATCTTCTTTAAGACATGTGCTGTAGCGTAAAACATAAAGTTGCATGTGAGCATGAAAACGTTCTCATGGTTATGAGTTATCAGACAGGACAGAAAGAGTACTAGAAGAAGAGACTGGGAGAAATTAGACAGTAAGCTTTCTATTGAGTAGAATAGGAAGCTGTACTTGTGCTGAGGAGAAGCAATTTGATATTTGAAAGCCAAAACATTGAATTTATTATGTAGACAAGGATCAATTTGCACCAACTAGGTGTAGAGTTACTAAAAGAAATGTGCAACTTGTATTAAGAGACTGGTAGAGATAGCTCACAGTGTAAAGTGCTCTGCAATATCTTTAGTATTAAAAGTCAGACAGCAGTAACAGTTTGACTTTTCTCTCTGGGTCCAATTTTGGTCCATTCTTCCTTCATTTAAAACATAACTGTAGAAACTAAAACATAAGGCTAAACCTTGTGTGACCCGATAGGTCAGACCTGGCTCATGAGGAGGCGGTGGACAGGCAGACCAGCCAGCACTGCCACCTGTCTGGCCTGGCTGTAGTGTCCTCCAGTTTGCAAAGCATCCACTATCAGCTGAAACTCCTCCTGCTGGACAGAGGGGGAAATGCACTGCAGCAGGCTCTGGGACAGAGCCACACCTGATCCTTGCAGCAACTGACTCAGCTGGCTCAACTTCCTGAAGTCTGGACCTGGAGACACAAACAGGGGTTACACACACACACACACACACACACACACACACACACACACACACACACACACACACACACACACACACACACAGCCGTGTCTCGCTATACAAACACACAAGGGGTAGACTCAAAAAATATTATCTTTTTCAAAGTTTTGTTCGTCTGTGTTTTCAGAATATGTTTAAAGTTTCTTGTTCAAGCCTGGCCTTGATATCTTTAGCTTCCAAACGTTATTTGAGCAGACAGTCCTGTGCAACCTATGGATGATTCTAAATCTATAAATTTCAGTGACTCAATTCACCATGTGAGACAAATCACAGTAATAACATATACAGGGTGGGCCATAAGTTTCCATACATGGGAGAATGTAAAATATATATTTCTTTCATATTTCAAATACCCAAGAAGATGCGTTTGACAAAAGAGCAAAGAATTGAAATTATACTGATGGCTGGATCGCATGGTTGCACAAAACTTTATTAACAGAAAACATGGAACGAGCCTCACACACGACACTGTGGCAAAACGTATTTGTATCTAGAGATACAAATTTGTATTTCTAAATTTGTATCTAGAGATACAAATATCCACAAAGTGGTCCAAGACGTGCAGCGATTAGACAGAGTCCCACAAAAATAAAAACGGTTCTCCAAAATAAAATGTTTATTTTTTCTGTGTATGGAAACGTATGGCCCACCCTGTAGACTGATGTTTATGAGCCTTTATTTTTGCTCATTATGACGATTCTCAATAAAAGTAAGGTTCTCCTAGCATGAAAACATGAGATTCAAGCTCTCTGGAACATTGTTGAACAAAGAGGTGAAGCAAAAACAGAAGAAATCTGGTGCAAACTTCTGTTTCATTCGAGCCCTGGCCATATATGATCAAAACAAATTAAAACAGCATTTTCTGAGCTGATCCTGTCAGTAAGAGATGTTTGCTGTGATCACTTTGTGAGGCAACAGCCCTGAACATCTCACCATTGGATTTGAGAAGTTTGTCAACATCAGCCAGGAGCTGCAGCAGCTGGTGAAGGTCGTACTGGGAGGAGCAGCGCAGCAGCATGGTGAGGAGCAGCACTGAGGCCTGGCTCTCCACCCACTGCAGTGGGAGGCCGCCTGCAGCCGCAGGACCACCGTTTCTGAGCTACGCCAAAGGAAACAGATCAGTGTCAGTCTCTCTTCTTTTAGCTCATTTCATTTTCAGCTCAATCATACGTATTTCTTAGCCCACCTCCCGCTCCCTTTGCTCTCTCTTGGCTACAACAGTACTGTTCTACATGTCATAAAGGGACCCTGAAAAAGTCCCAAAAACGCTTAAGTGCATCTTCAAGAACTGCAGATGCAATTAAGCTCATCATATACTGAGATTCAACTGTAATCCTAAACACTCATGGACAACAATTTGTTATATTTAGCCTTCAGTATTCAAAATACCCCATGAAATAAATGCATCATTTTATTACCTTGGCAGAGAAATAAAAACACAGGAAGAACAGACAGCTTTTCCCACCCTGAGCTTTATGTTCATTTGGTTGTGATATGACCCACAAGTCATTGTCTGCAGTGGTCACTCTTAAAGACATTCGTTATTATAAAGCTACATCTAATATCAACATATTGTTCTGAGCAGAAAGAGAAAGATTTTTTTAAAACTGTATAGACTGTATTACTGGAAAGGGTTTTTTCTTACATAGCATTAAAATGTCGTCAATAATCCGACTTACAGTAATAAGTGTCCTCTGAAAGTCCAGCAACTTTGTCTTGGCCTCAGCAAATTTTCTGTAATCGCAACACAACTCGAACATTCTCAGAACCAACACCAGGGGGCAGTCCTGAGAAAAAGAAAGTGTTTGTTATTGATAGTACTGATTGTTTGGGAGTGTTTTTCTTTGCTAGAATGAAGATCACTATAAATCAGGGATATATACACTGCAAAAACACACAATCTTACCAAGTATTTTTTTCTCTAGCTTCTAATACAAATATCTTAGTACACTTGAATTAAGACAAAACTAATTTAAAAGTAACTCATCAGCAAGATATAGGAGCTTGTTTTAAGATATAGAAGCTTGTTTTAAGTAAATAATTTCTTAACACTGGTTAAGGAATTATTTGCTGTAGCAGATTATTTCATCTATAACACAGGGAAATTGTCTTATAAGTAAATTTATCTGCTAGTAGAACAGGTATTTTTTCAACAATATTAAGGAATTATTTATTTAAAACAAACTTCTATATCTTGCTGAACAGATACTGTAAGGTAGTTTTCACTTATTTCAAGAGTAATAAGAAATTTGCACTAAAAGTGAGACTAAAAATACTTGGTAGGATTTGGTTTTTGTAGGGTGTAGGTCAGTGTTACCTGTTGGAAAAGCTCAAATCCTCGCAGGAGGACCCGGATGTGACCCTGCCGCAGCAGCGTCTTCCAGATGATTGACAGGTCGTGGAGGGTCCACTCATGGTCCTGAGGGGCTTCGGCGAGGTGTGAAGTGGCCTCTTCTGTCGCTGTGTCAACGACAGAGGTCAGCATCCACACACACAGACAGGACAGCAGATCTGCTCCCTGTCAGTTACATGGGAAGAAAAAAAAAAACAACAACTCGTTCAGAATTAAGATTCTGTCTAAGACCAGGTATCATCTTCTTCATAACACAAAATGTGCCAAACTGATGGAGACACAGACAGGCACAGTTTATAGTAACTCCGTGTATTTACTATTAGTATAATACAGCCGTTACGGCAACAAGTGAAACGACTTAAATATAACTTGACTTGACATGTAGTTGTTTGCTCTAGCCAGATAATAATCGGAATACTAAAACTAAACAGTATTTACCTGCAGACAGGCAGCAAGCACTGCCAGCATCGGGCTGTGTCGAACTATTGCCTCATGTAGGAGAAACCTCCATGACGCCTGCTTCTCCTGGCTCTGCAGCAGCACCTGGAACAGCTCCCCGCCGTGTTCACAGCCCCCAGAGGCCACGTCTGTTCTCAGAAAGCCCAGCTGTTCCTCAGGCACTCGGCTCCTTCTCTGATTGTGAACCTGCAAGTCTTGAAATGCAAGGCTTAGGTGAGCCTGCAAGACGGGGTCAAAGAGACCTACCAGGGACCTCACCTGGGGAAACAAAATTCAAAGACTTGTAGATGATTTGACAGTAAAATTAATTTTGAATTAATTTTGAATTGAATTGAAAAAAAAAATAGGCTCAAGGAGCAAAGTTTACCATCACTGGGGATAAGAAAATCTCAAGAATGTTTTTTTCCCCCACACACACGTGTGTGTGTATAAGTATGAGTGAGGATTTTTCATTTGCATTAGCATCAGCTGCAAAGTAGCTAGAGTACTACTCCTTATCCATCCTGTGTTAACAAGCAAACACAGAAGGGACAATCTTTTATCTGTGGATGTTTCCATCTTGTTGTCTCTAATGGGCGAAGTGAAGTAGGAAAACAGCTTCTAGATTTTTGTCCACCTCATGCCTACATTACTTACAATAAAGCTTCAACTTCAAACCCTTGTTACATTGAATAACTTTAAAAACATGGAGATTTCTACCAAAAATATTTTTTGGATGTTGTCTATGTTTCTTCTACTGAGTTAGGATTATTTTTGCATCGCTGCATCTAAAAGTGACATCCACTTTTCTCAATCAGGTTTTTTTCTAATTTGCTTCAGCGAATTCTGATCTTAATAAATTGATGACATTTTTGTGACATTATCAGTTCATTTCCGTTAATATTTCATTTTTAGAATAAAAAAAACAAACTTGTTTTCTAACAGAGTGTATTAATGAAATGTTACAAACTTGGACTTCTGTAAATTGATTAATAAACTAATGGTAAGTACATGTAAATTGAACATTACATCTTCATTGTGTAAAATTCTCCATCTCTTTTCTGTCCTGTTCTCCTCCTGCCCATCACTCATTTATCCCAGATTCTCAGATGAGAGAACAAGTCATGCATTTTGATCCTTATGTTGCTCCATAGTTCAGAAAGTTGACCTGATGTGATTTTTGGATTCAGCTGATCAAAATGACCCTAAAAGAGTTGAAAAACACCAGACAATTTTTTTGACTGTGTCATTGTCTGCAATTGTTTTAGAGCAAGTTTTAAAATGTGTTGCTTTTTTTTTTTTTTATCTTGGTAATTATATTGCTGCTGTTGGCCAGGTCTCTTTTGTAAAAGATATCTCTGATCTCAATGGAACTAACCTACGTAGTTAAATAAAGGTTTAATCAAAAAAAAAAAATAGCCACAAATTATATTTTTTAAATAAACTACCATTTCTTAAAAAGATAGAGTGTGTCCTGTGTGTGCTCACCTGCTGGGGTGGGAAACTGTGCAGTTGGACAAACAATAAAAAGTGTACAAATTGTCTGTCCTCGGCACAGTGGCTGGGATAAATCAGACTGAGCTGCAGACTGTGGAGCTGACAGAACTGGACAGGTAAGGCCCACTCCTGAGCCGCCTCGAACGATGACCTGAGAAAACCACACACAATACTTACAAAGAACTTCTGAACATAAGACCTCAGAATTACATCTGTCAGACATTCAACTATAAGTAGTCTCATTTTTCATGACATCACATCAAGGTTGTCTGGCTAACACTGCTATATATATATACAGTATATAATAATTGTGCAGTAGATTGTAAATTGCAAATGTGTTAGCAGGTAGGCTAACCTGCTGGTCCCCCTCTGCTCCAGACTGTCTGCCACTGCAGCCTCCAGGTAACAAAGCAGCTCTGCTGCAGCTCCCGGCTCTCCATTCACCAGCTTTACTGCTTTAGACACTGAAACAGAACCGTAAAGGAGTTTACTGTGTTCAATTGGACCGTAGAGATGCTGTGTGAGACTGGCATATGTCTTAGTGTTGTTTACTTAATGTTCGCAGATTCTGCGTTGGTGTGTGCCTATCCAGTTGGTTCCAGTGCTGAAGGATGGTGTTCATGACTCTGATGTCGACTCTCAGCTTTAGGCTGCAGATTCCCAGCAGCTCACAGAAACATACAGCAGACGATGTCACAGACGGCTTATTGAAACACTTCAGAGCCAATCTGTACACCTGCAGCCAGACCGTCTGGAGCCTGAAACACACACGCAAACACAACTAAAGAAATATGCAGCTTGTCAGAAACATGGGTGCCATCTTACCTGCCCTAGCAACCATCTCAATAAACTGATAATAAAAGCTGATGTCAGATGTACTTACAGCAACTGCACATCGCTGCAGACCCCCAGCTGCTGGATAAGAAAGTTTCCATATGCAAAAGATGGTCGACCATGATGGATGTAGTAAAGAAAGTCCAGGTGTTCTACTATTGCAAACTTCCCAACCAGATGAGAACTAGAAAAATGAGGCAGTTCGGATGTTTCTGCAGAACATAAGTAAATGATCAGTTATACTCTGTATTAAATGGATAGTTTGGCTCCATTTAATAATCATAGAAAAACCTGTGAGAAACCTGAACAGTAGACTACGGTGGCTGACAGGTGCAAACATGCAGAAAACAGCGAAACGAGCTGAAGTCGGCTGATTATGATATTGTTTTCTAATAAATATATTTTTATGAAAACATTTTGTGCCTGTTTATTCTGTAAGATACGAGTTTACATGATGATGACAGTAATAATAATAAAACAATTTGAAGAATTTGGCTAGTTGTGTCAGTTTGGTAAGTAACAAGAATATAGTAAGTATTAATCATCCAGTTATAAAGCAGCAACTCTGGCTAAATGCAGGTTGGCAGAAATTAAACACAAAATAATTCTTTTAACTTTTCTTTCTTATGAATCTAGAACAAAGTAATGATGGGAAGAATCAACTCAAAAGTTGTTCATCTTAGTAGAGGCCAGTAATTTATAAGCAAACAGTCTCATGACGGGTAAAGGTTTCATATTTTAGAGGGCAGTCGTGCTTCACTGGTAACAGAAGTGTGAACAGGTATTAGATAAATCATTATTTATTTAAGTTTTTTTATCATTATAATAATGCTATAATAATTTAAAGCATTTCCTAGTAGGTAGATTTGGGAAGTAGCTGCACTTTTATTTTAATGTGTCTTGGATTACCATGGATACTTTTCTGTATGCTTCTTATACAAGACAGAATGGATTATAATTGGTAGACTAATGCTATTCAGAAAAACCTACAGCAAAAAAAAAGAAAAAATGTTGTTGCTATTTGCAGTATTTCTCCCCCTGGCTACATTTTCCTGTGGTTGCAGCATTTTATTTGTGTTTGCTGCCTTTTTTGTTTGCATTTATTTTGTTGATTGAAGGTTTTGCTTCTATTTTCTGTTATTTCCAAATTTTCTTGTTTGCATCACTTTTCTGTCACATTTGTTTTTTTTGGTTTTTTACATGTGTTGGCAGCTCATTTTGCCATTTGCTGTGCAGACTGTTAATTCACTTTTTTTTCAATTCACTGAGATATTGGTTTGTGGGTTTTCATCATCGGTAGGTCGTAATCATCAAAATTACAACAAAAAAAAGAATAAAATAGAGGCCTAAAACAGTTTCAGTGTCTTACATTAACAAAAACATTGAACATTAAATTATAATTTTATTTTTTTTTTTACATGTGCCGAAAATAGATCTCAAAAAACAATCCTCTTACCAGTGCAGTTCAGAGGGTTTGCAGTCTGCCAACTAAATAGCCTGGATGGGTCAAGAGGGTGAAGCGACTAGGATAGAACACCATTAAGGATTACTATGTTACACATTAAGAGATGATCAGCTTTTACAATGTGACATCACATGGTGTTTTAACTATTCCACAAACTATATTTCTTTGGTAAACGTTTAATCTCCTTTAGATTACTTCAGCATTTCTTATTTCACAAAGGGCTGTGTGTGTACCTGGAGAAGGTGATAAATAGAGACGTCAGAGGATGAGCCATTCCCAGATGGGAAGAGGGCGGCTCTCAGCTTGTAATGAGGCGCCAGTGCCATCTTCAGGAGCTGGGGGTCAACAGTCCCCTCCAAACCTGTTGAACTCTGTCCCTGAGCCACCACCTATGCATAAAAGCACAGTTCTGTTCAGTGGTAAAATATTTAGCAGATAATGTGACTACTATTAAAAAAAAAGTGATAAAAAAAACAATTGACTGAAGCTGACAATTGGGGCAGACGACAGAAAGGCAGCCCACCTCGTTAACGTAAATTGATCAAAGCAAAATTATAATAAACTGAACACGGCACAAATGGCCAGAAACAACAACTTACTCTCAGCAGGATTTTAGATTACACTCGATGTCTTTAAGGACAAAAGACTTCAGAACATTCATATTTTGCTACACACACAGTGAAAGAATATTTCATTTGTATTACAAGCCCATGTTCTTTTACGTAAGCATGTTTGTATTTGTGTTTTAGTTTTCATAGTGAGCCACAAAATTATTGCATCTATGTTGATGGAAGATGTGGAAATTAGCAGTGCACCGATACCTACATGCGAAGCCGATCTTATCAACCTCAGCAAAGGTCTAAAAACCAACCGCTGTGCCTTTTTGCTTTGCTGTGACAGAGGTTTGACTCCATACACCAAGTCATGTCTGCATGTTTGCAGTTAACATTAATCCCTCCACTGTTAGCGACTTTCTTGCCATGTATAGCAACATTTCAAACTAAAAAATGTGTATCAGCCAAAATCAGTCGGCAGGCCAGGGCTTTTTTAAATATCGGGGATCAGCCAGAAAACTGCAACCGGCACCACTGTTCCTAATGTGTGTGATCTGAAAGGTCCTTATGAAATAAACATGTTATTAATATGTACACCATATATAACATGGCGTTTATACTGCATTACTATATAACAACGACATTTTGCGAAAATCGGCGTTATAGTTTTCTGCAAAAATGATAACAGTTTTAACAGAAAAAACTTATAGTTTTTTCTATAACAATTTATAACCTATTCTATAACAATAGGTTATAGCTTTAACAAATGGTAACGTAAGGGAAGACGTTTTGATTAGCTGAGGCATTTTTACCTTATCGATTCCACCATAAGCAAACATGATGGAAGCCAGCGCCAGCAGACTGTGTCCCTCAAACAGTAAGCTGCTCAGAGAGGCCTGGCTACCAGGTAGCAGCACCTGAGCGCTGGTCAGACTCGCCTGGAACACGGGTTCTGGTTCTGCAAACACAGAGAGAGGAAGACAGAAAATGTACGGTCATGAAATTTCTTTAGAAACTGTTTTTCCTGATATTTAATTTTTGAGTCGCATGGTGTCTAAAGATACATGAAAGAGGTTTGTGGCATTCTTAACTGAAATAGTGACATGAAAGTAGTTTTCAACACGTGGAAAACAGATCTCCAAACATTTGTTTGCTTATGTTGTTATTATTACTGTTATGTTTTTATAATCATGACCTATGAAGAGAAGTTTGATCCTATCAGTGCAGCACATCCACTGTGGGTACCTGACAGGTCTCTGGTTATCTCCTGGGTCTTTACCATCATCTCAAACCAGGGCTGGCTCCCCAGCAGGTTCTGATCGGTAAGGAGGGGGCAGTTTCTGGGCGTCAGTCTGTGGAAAGGGGATCCAAAGCTGATGCTTTGCATAATAACAGAAACGTGTATTGAATCAAAACTAAACAGCAGTTCCGTACCTGTAGTGCTCCAGGTAGGTATAAAGCAGGTACTGAAGATTATGCTCCAGGCACAATGCAATGAAGACACTGTGTAGGTTAAGGCCGACAGGGGAGTAATACTGAGATACGGGAGGGGATGACGTCATCAACCCAGCACCCTGAGCTAGTCGCCATAGCAGCTGCTCCAAGTCTGACATCTCGTCTGGGATGAACACACCTTTCCTGTAGTGGCAGGAGGCCTTAATAGTTAAATGAGGCAGAATGTTTGGGGATGAAGTGATCTACAGCCTGAAACTCAAATTTTGACAAAGTGGAAAATAACAGAAAAACCACTCAATAACAACTCAAAACCACTTTTTTCTTGGTATACATTTCAGGATTCAACACCCAAAAACACACAAAAATTTCCACCTCAAAAAACAGAACATTCAGTCCATTACAGTTTATGTTTTTAGGCTTGTTTATTTTGCAATTATCATCATTGTGGTAGATTAGCTAGTATAAAAATCTGCTCTACCGATGATCTGTCAGAGTTGGTGAGTGGGTCACCTTTTTTTTTATTATTTTGTAGCGGTCACTAAAATGAGCAATAAACAGAAAGAGGTGTGGACATAAAGTCTGCTGGTATGTCTGATGTGAGCTAGAGGTGGATCTATGACATCATTGCTTTCCAATAGGTGAGTATAGGATCTCTATATGAAAATGTAACAAATTGAAATTAACTTGTCCTGATTTGTGTATATATTTTTCTTCAGAAAATTTAACTTCCACTGAACTTCCTGTTCCTCCTGCTGCTATCCCACATCCTAACATATGATCAAAACAGGCCAAATACAGGCATTGTGTGTGTGTGTGTGTGTGTGAGTGTTTGTGTGAGTGTGTGTATGTGGGTTAATTTATTTGTTCTCTTTTCAACAACTTTAACTTAAAACACAAGAATCTAATGACAAAGTAAATGGTTGAAATTAGCTTCTATACCTAGCTAGAAGGTCCAAGATGTTCTCCTTGAAGAAGATGCTGCACACTGTGTTATTGTTGACCATCTCAGGAGTTAATTCAGACCAACAGGGGGAGCTGAAGGTCCTTTGATTGTGAATCCAGTCAACCACCTTCTGATGGTGGTGAAAAGCGGTCAGGTAACGCCACAACACTGCAGGGTCACAGCAGCTCAGCTCTGATAAAAGAGACAGATGTTTGTTGTGCGTCTGTACGCTGCAGGACCACAGAACCATTCTCGTTTTGTTTGGACTTGGAGCCTGACCAATGTGCTGCAGCCTGGATAAGCGAACAGCCGTCTGGCAGCTCTGATCCCAGGTCTTCACCCAGTCCAGTCGGAGGTTCCTCCAGAGTTCTCCCTCCTCCTCCTCAGAACTCTGTCCTGCCAACTCCTTCAGCACCTCCTCGGCATTTAGCTCCTTATGAACCATCTGAGGTAACCTGGAACACGTTTGTTTTATGAAGGTCAAAACACAGACTTCCTCTATATCGACACTGACGATGTAAATTTAAGCCATCAGAAATTCTTCTGTAATTTCCAAAGAAAATATTGTGGAGATTTTAGGATGGTCAAATTTAAAAGTAAATGGGTGGGAAATTAACTGGGCGTCAAAAAACAACTGTTCAATATGTATAAGAATAAAGAAATGAAAACTTTCACCATAAAACCGCAGAGTTACCATAAAATGAGCAACAGAATAATGAAAATAATTTATTTTTATCATTAGATACATAGACCAGATACATTTCCACAAAATGTATCCAGTTTAAAATATAAATCTGTATGGAAATTGTTTTATTTGTTCTAATTTTCTTACATGGATCATTTTAAACCACCTCCCCCCACCCCCATACTTGAGTTTGCTTTTTTAGTACATTTAATTTTCTCTTACTTAGTTTTTATTTGTTCTGGTGGCCATGAGAAGCACATTAATACCACAAACAATGAGCAAAGAAATGCAGTATCTGTACCGTGGTGAAAGGGGATTAGCTGGGCAGGAGACTGCAGGCAGCAGGCCAAGCTTCTCTACCTCACAGATGAACGAGACGCCCTCCAGCTCTTCTTCAGTCAGAGAACTCTGCTTTGACAGATCCTCTACCTGATGGACGGAGTTACAAAGACCAAACCAGCATGGCCAATCAATAGAATAGAAAAATGAGCTAAAACCAGGGCTCCCCAAATAATATGAAGGTCTAATTTTCTACAAGGCCTTTGAAAACAAGCTGCTTTTTAAAATCTTTGATTTAAACGATTGAAACTAGAGGTAAAGCATATATATGTCAGCAGGTTTTTGTTCCATAATATTAGCCCTGCCCACTGAAAAATCATTTTCGGTTTTTATCAATAGTACGACAAAGTTATGCAAATTAACAGAAATAAACGCAACTGTAATAAAAATTACTGTGTGCAATGAAGCTATAGATGAGTTTTATATTAGTGACTGAATTACTAAAATAAATAAGGTTTCTGAATATTTGAACTTTTTTAGATGCTCCTGTACAAGTGCAGGCACAAAAATGTGCCAAATTCTTTGAAGACACAAAAATCAGAACCATTATGACATCACTTTATTCACAGTATGTGTTAAAACATATAAAGATCTATAACAAAATCATATTCAAGTACACAGGTACCAAAAACAAAACGTCCCGGTCAACTCTCACAGAAAGGTAATGTCTCGTTTGGTGTTTGACTCACCAACAAATCCCGGAGATCTTTGTTGTTGGTATGAAGGCAGATGCTGTGAAGCTCTTTCTTCACACTGAGACCCTGCAGACAACAAAATGTTGCAGTTTGAGGAAAATTATTGGCAGGGATTTAGCTTAACAATCAATCAGCTTATAACAAAAGGGGATGGTAAAAAGTAAGTATTTTTCATTTCTAGGATTTTTTTTCATGTGGAAGTAATAGAAATGAACCGGATTAAAAAAATAAAAAATTAGATCAATGAAATTGAGGTATTCAGCACAATAATCTTGTAATTTCAGTCTCTGCCCAACAAAACAACGTGTCTTTTAAACAGATTAGTGAGAACAGAGATTAAAAAACAAACAAACAAGAAATAAAATCTATATAACAATAAAAACAGGTACCAAAATCGCCGATAATGTGCATAATCCTAACACCTGTTCAAAATGTTAAATAGCTTGACCAAAATCAATACATACAACCACAGAAATACACATTTTATACATAATATTTTGTTGTTCTAGTATTCAACAGGCCAACTTCATAACTACAGACTTTCTGAAAGTTATTTTGTACTAAAGGAAACAGGGTGTTTTTGCATTAACCATCTGTTCCTTCTGCTTTTTATTTCACTTGTATAATCTCAACTAATTTTGTCACCTTCTGTAAAAAAAAAAGCCTTAAAGAAAACAATGTTAGATAACTGAACCATAATCTCATACTGATACAAGAGACAGTCTGGACAGAGGACAGCTAGGAGGAAAGTAACTAGTTACATTTACACTCATTACTGTAATTAAGTACAATTTGTCTGAACTTTGTTGTTTACAATACCAGAACTTTTACGTGAGTTTGCTATAGGAAGGTATTTTACCCAGTTACATTTGAATTAATATCTATTAATAAGTAACACACTAAATAAAATAAAATAAAAAATAATAATTAAAAAAAACAAAAAAAAAAACAGAACCCCCCCCCCCACACTGATCCTTTGGTTGGGTTAATATTAAGATCCCAAAATGTTGCATCAATTGGGAGCAGAGGCGCCAGCAAAAGGCCATCAAGCATAGTTAAAGTTAGTCTCTGAGAAAAACTAAATTAATGGCTGTATTTACGTTTGAGTCAGTCGGTCAGACTTGATTTTAAAAGACCATTTATTGTGCCATTATGCAATGACAAAATCAAAACAACTAAAGAGTCTTCATTAATCATACTAATTACATATTTCACATCTCATACATGAACAAAACCTTAGATTTTTTTGTTGTTAGCTTTTAAAACTCAGTTTCTGCATTAGTCCATGCAGCTAGAAGTATTAACATAGTAGTGGCACAAGATCTCTTTTTATAACATTATATTTCTTTTACATGTTAGTCCTACATATTACTTATAAGCCATATTTGGGGGCATTTATTCATGTTTATTCTGCAATTAATTTTTTTACTCAGAACTGTACAACCCATTATATGTTCTAACGTCATTTTACATCAAGTTCTACCATTTATTCATCTTTGATTTATCTGTAACATTTTCTCATTGCTCTTTAAACTCTTAATAAATATCATTTATTCTGTAAACGTTCTGTGCTTTCATCGTCTCTCTCAGTCGCTTAATGGGCTCGAGATCCTACATGTCAGAAATTCAAGGAGTCCTGAGAATAACAGATTTTGTCTTACTCATCAAGGTCAAACTAGCAGATTAAGTATTTCCCCATTACTGAACATTTCAGAAGAATAATTATATTTGAAAAAACAAACCTTACATTTTCTTTACGTAGCCCTAACCTTTTTCCACATTGTCTGTTTCATGTCAGTCAGAAAAACCAAATTTAGTTACTAAATCCCAGGATAAAATTTTTTTTAATTAAAATATTCCTAGAAACTGAGTGCTAGTTTCCGGTTGGATTAGTGTTCTTACCATATTGGTCAGGAACGTTTTGGCAGACTTTAGGTGCTTGCACTGCAAGCAGGACAAAACTTGGCGCAGGCCCACCATCCTCAGAGCTGACAGCTGCTTTTCAGGCCGGCTCTGTCTCCACATTACGGCCTGAGCTCGGGGGATCTGATTGGTCAGGATCGACTGATGGATAACTTCCTGCAAAACAAATTCAGTCTGATAATTACATACTTGGTGACAACACATTACAAAAGGCACACTATGTGTTTCTAATGATTCATACTATAACAAATAAAATGCAAGTTGAAATGTCACCTCAGTTGAAAGTTGCTCCCAGTCATCACTCTTTGCTCCCTGGAGAGGAGCACTAGTATCCGATGTGGAGTCGCCTGAAGCCCAGGGAAATCTCTTCATATAACCCCTCAACTCTGTGACATACTTGCCCAGAACTTCAACATTGCTCTGCACATCTGACTGCTCATCTGCAAGCACAACAAAACACCTCCAGCTCTCTGAATCCCAAATGGTGAAAAAGCATTTCAGTAAAGTGAAGTAACTGTGAGCTGTGTTTGCCTTACAGTGCGACCAGAGGAGCACAGAGCGGATCTGTGTGTTAACGAAGCTCATGGTGAGGTTGAGCAGCTGCTCAGAGAACTGTCGGCTCTGAGCTTCACTGTTTAGCTCTCTGACGGCTGAACACAACAAATCCAACGCAGGCAACAGCTCCTGGACACCTGCATGGAGGTAAACCAACAAACTCAAGGACAGCCACGTGTCTTTACATACGGATTGAAATACGAAAATACATCATATACAGATTATTCGTGATCTCCAATCAGCTCCTAATAGGCTGTTATGGCTATGACCATTGCAAATTTTTCTAACTTCAAGTTAGCTTCCAAAACCTTAAAAAAATGGAATACAAAACAATATCAACTACTTATAAACATAATTTGTTTATATACATATGTATGTAATATATATATATATATATATATATATATATATATATATATATATATGATTTAAAATAACCATAGCAAGAACTGCTATATAAATTTGATAGAATATGAAAACAATACAAAGGAGTTATTAAATCAAGGAACTCTACAGACTTTTAAGAACATAGTGTCACAAAAACATTTCACAAATACTAGGTCAGGGCAACAATTGCCCAATCTGAAAATTGAGCAGTTGAAAATCTGAAAATTAATAAATCATATTGGGAGAATCATTTTTTGGAATAATGATTCTCCATTATCAATACGGAGAATCATAATGATAAAGGTATAAAATAATGTGGAGAAAGTGTTTTCTCCAAAAGGATACAGCTAAAAGGTCTGAAAATGACAGAGAAAAATTAAACTACTGTTTGAAAACCCTTCATGAGCTTATATGTTTAATTTACTGAGCATCCATTGGAAAATGTGAAAACCACAATTTGGAAACCAGACACTTTAAAACTGAAATCCCTGTTAGCAAATATTCTTATTTTGAAGTTCAAACATTGCTTGCTAGCAGTAACTGCTGAAATGGGTGCTGCCAAAAACACTGCCATCTTTTTTGACAAAGCCATTTTCATTTATAAAATATTCAACTGAGTCCATAATTTAAATTAAAGTCTGACTTGTCTTAAATATGGTAAAAGCTACATATGAACTTCTGACTTAATTAAACTTCAGTTTTAAGTTGTTTCATCAGCGTATTTAACATGTTTTAACAAATATATCAGACACTTGGAAGCTTTACATCCCAACTCTAAGGTTTCAGTAAACGTTTTGACATTTTTTGGCAGTAGATAACAGCAGACCTGTAGAGGGTCAGTGGAGTCCAAGAAAAGAGAGATACGTTAGTTTACACACCGTCATGGTTCAAGACTTCTTGAATCCTGTGTACTTACTGTCCTTGAGACTCGGTTTGGAGTCTGCTAACTGCTCAGAAAATCCAGCTGCTGCTGATGGGTTCAGGACATTTTCTTTACTTTTCAGGTACAAATCCACTGTGTCAAGCTGTCGGTTTTTCAGTCCAGCCTGCATGCAAAACAAAAAGCAAAAGAAGCAACACAGAGGAAATCAATCGATAAATCTATTTTTCTGTAGTAGACTTAGATGCCTACCTGCAGCGCGTGGAAGGGAATGGAGCAGTGCCCCCAGCTGTTAAGGTGACAGACTGTGTCCACTGTTGCTGCACTGCCAAACAACATCAACCTGCTTAATAAATCCTGCTGGGACATGGAAAACAAGACCTGGAACACACCTGACCCTGAAGAAAAACACACACATCACTGTGAGGTAGGAGGGATGACGTGTTTATTAGTTCTGGCAGGATAATCAATCTGTGTAGTCTTAAAATTAACATTGTCTGCTTCCTATGGATAGAATATTTTAGTATAAATGTTTGCAAACTGCCCAAGAAACATTGGAGATAAATACAAACTGTACACAAAGGGTTGAAAATTGGTGTTAAATTTGTTTTGGGTTTTTTGCACCTTTAAAATGGCATTTCAATGGCTAAGTTATTAAACGTGTACATAAGACACACCAGTGTAAGATATAAAAAATAAATACTGTGCCACTGCTTAGCTTACTCTTCAGCAGCAGTCTGTGCTGTCTCTCTCCACTGTGCTGCACTGGCACAGCCGTTCCTTCTGCCTGGTGGTAGCTCATTCTCCCAGACTCCATATCCCATAATGCCACTGTTGTGTGTGTGTTGCCAGGAGCGACAAAGGTCAAAAGTGCAGAGAACTCAGAAACAGCAAGAAGAGATGGAATGGATGAGTCAAGGACAGAGAAGGCCACGGTCGCCCCACTGGGAGGCACTCTGCTGTGGGAGGACATGGCAGCTGGGTGAGACTGCAGGCGGGGGAGCGAGTGGAACCATGGAGCCCCTGCTGACTTAGAGGGGGATGAGGGATAAGCAGCCTGCTGCGCTCTGGCATACATGGATGCTAGACAAGTGTCCCAGGCACTAAAAGAAGAAGAGAAAGACTGAATATCCTCAAAGTCATTAATCATTCATCTGAAAGGCACAGGACAATTTGTCAGACGTGTTCAACATCCTTAACTCAAAGTATGAGCTATGACCATCTGGTTAGAGGTACAACATCCCGAAATATAAACTGAATTTTTTGAAAACTTCATTCTGAGCACTTATTTCAAAAATACTGTGTACAATATTTGTTTTTCTTTTATATTCATTTGTCGTTTAATGCAAATTTTGGAACTTCACTCACGAGTGGTTCAACTATGTTTGGAAAAAAAGTTCCTCAGTGTGATATTTGTGTGTAGGTGCAGGAACGGCACTGAATCCATTACAACTGTATTGTTTTCAAGTGGACAGTAAACATATGCTGTATCATAAAAGGACAGTGTGTCATCAGTGGTTGTACCGGTTTTCACTGAATGGTGAACCAACAGCAGCAAGACTGGAGCTGGAGCTGGAGCTGGACAGGGGGTCCTGGTCTCCTGGATGCTTGGGCTGGAGTGAGGAAGAGGACTTGGGGCCAACACAGTGGAGGTGTTCTGGGTGTTCTCTGGAAGACAGTTTTACTTTATTAAAGTGCAACAAACCAGCAGGTCGTTTTTTTAGTAACGAAACAGCTAAAATAGTTTCCAACCGTAGTCAAAGGGTGTATTTATAAGAGTCGTTTTACTGCACGTTTTACTTTTACTTGAATAATATTATTAACTAATCCTGCTCTTACTTACAACAGTTGTAGATTGAAAAAAGAAAGTATAAATTGCTAAAAAAAAACAAAAAAAAAACCCTGACATTTTCAAGAAAACATATTGAAATTTCTAAAAATGAATTCTGAGATACATCTCAAAATTTCTGAGTTTTTTTTTTTTTCTTTCTAGCAAATTTTCAACTTTTGCAGCTCAGAAATGTTCTTGTTTTTTTCAAGTTTTTCTTATAGTGGAAATGTACTCCTTTTTTCTACCATCAAAGGCCCTAATGTGCCATAGTACTTACTTGAGTAGAATGACTTCGCATTTAAAGAAATTGTCTTGGAAGCAGAGGTTGGAAACACTTTCCCCATGTTACTGTTTACATCATTATTGCTTATTTTATATTAATAAACATGGTTATTTTTATTTGAAATGTTTCATAGAAGTTTGTTTATGATTCATATTAAATTAGAAAGCCTGTTTAGCTGGGACTGAGTCAAAAAGACTAGAGCTACATTTAAAACCCAAAGGCTCATGGTCTACCACCCACTATGCTAAGTGTTAAAACAAGATGCCAGATCTTTGAGAATCATATCCTTATTTTTGCTACACATAGACTTAGTCTTACACTAAATCTATGATCAATAGTGATCTTAATCTACTTAGAGAAAGTAACAAAGAAATGTTTTTCACATCAGTTCTATATATTTGCATCAGCATGTGTTCAATCTTTTAGACAAAGAGCAAATATCACTGTCACCCAAATGTCTATTTCAACTTCAGAGTGAGGGAGTAACACACACGAAGGAAAGTCTACAGTAGACCTCAAGGAGACATGCCACACATCACTGCTGTAAACAAAGCAATTAGAAAACATTAACAGAGAACTGGCTCCTGTACCTGAAGTAGTGGTTAAGATTAATGGCGACTGCTGCATGAGACCGAGTTACAGCTACAGCTGTGCAGAGATCTGCTGACACCTGGAAAAGGCAGAAGGAGGAAGAGGAGGAGGAGGGTGAAGAGGACGTCAGGCCACCATTCGGCCAACCAGAGCTCAGGTAGGATGGAATGTCGATGCTGGCCAGCAGAGAGCCATCAGTAATGGCATACACATCTGGATGGACAGATTAGGGAAAACACTCTTTGTACAGAAATGCATTGTTTCACACACTAACAAACAACCGAAACAATCAATTTTTTTAAAGATTACCAGTGACATCACATCGCACTTACAGCCAAATTTCTTGTCTGGATGAGGAAAAATAACAAACAGAGAGAGCGAGTTTATTATATCCAGGGTTTCTTTCATAAACCTGGTTTAAAGCTGCAGTATGAATGTTTTTTACTCATATTTTTTTCCAGCCTTATCCAAAATGTTAAAAGTAGTCACAACCTATTCTATTCTGAACACTGCTCCCAGGATTAGGACTAGTGTTTTACATGATTACCGTTTTCTTTAATTCTCCACTGATTAGGTCATGCTAGCTTGGGGCTGTTGCTTTATTATGAGGAGACATAGCTTCTGCAGCTCTGATTTAAATTGAAAAGCAGCATTTTTACTGTCAGTATAAGAGGCTTTTTGCAGGATACATGTGAGTCCACTGGAGCTGAGGACAAATAGGGTTTCTGCACAGACACAGTGGTGAACAGCAGTATGTCTGTCACTGGTCGGTAGCTGGATTCTGCAGCAAGAGATTGTCTTTGGTTCTTGTGATGCCTGTTCCCACTGCAACTGCAGAATCCAGCCATTGTTTACCAGTACACAGCACTGGTTGGCCATAAACGACAACACCTGCACAGACACCAGCTCACACACACCTGGCAACAAGAGCATAACACAGAGTTACAAAAAAATATGTTTTGGATGTTGTCTATTTTTTTTCAACTGAATTAGGATTATTTTGCATCGCTGAATCCAAAAGTGACATCCATTTTTCTCAATCAGGTTTTTATTACAATTTGCTTTAGAGAAACCTGATCTTCTGACTAAATTGATGACATCTTTGTGACATTATCAGTTCATTTCCCTCAATATTTCTTTTAGGAGAAAAAAAAATGTCCAAGTGTTTTAATTAAGTGTTACAAATTTGGACTTCTGTAAATTGTATAACAAACACTGATAAGGGTACGAACATGTAAATTGAACATTACATCTTCATTGTATAAAATTCTCTGTCTCTTTTCTGTCCTGATGGAATCTCTCCTCCTGCTCATCACTCATTGATCCAGATGTGAGAACAAGTCATGCATTTGATGCTCATGTTGCATCCAGATTGAACTGGATTGAGCAAAACAAGTCTGATTTTTGGACTCAGCTCATCAAAATGACTCTAAAAAAGTTGAAAAACCCCAGACAATGTTTTGAATGTCAACCAGTGTAATCTGTAACGTTCAGACTTTCAAAAGAAAATTCAACAGGCCATAAATGTAAGGACAACCGATTACTCACTTTTGTCGCTCTCTTTGACAATTTCCAGCAGATTATCCACATTACACTTTTGCACAGTCAGTAAAGAAACTGGGGTGGATTGTTCTGCTTCAGCCTCGAATAGAGTTAAGTCACCCTGGGATCCAACAGCCAACAAATTAAAGCTGCTGACTCCCAAAATGCTTGTATTCGCCTCCTCCCAGCAGAAACTGTGAATATGGAAAAGATTTTATTTATTTTTTTAATCCGCAGAATAAGCACTACTATCTGCAATTCCATGAAGCATTGAATTTGTACATGATTTTAATACATTCTACATTCCTTAAAAAAGAGGCTTCAGTAGTTGACTTTGTATTTAACAAAACTACAAATAAGATACACATCAACCCAGCAGTGACAGACCCTGTCCAGGTCACATATTGAAAGTATTTACATTTACTCAGCTACATTACTTCACTGAACAAACAGCAAACTTGCTTTGACCATAGATGCACCAGAAAGGTTTCAAAAGATGTATAAATTTAATTAGTAGTGTTGACTGAATTTATCATTTTATAACAGTCCTATTTGTGTCTTTAAAACTACCAGAATTTCGCACCAAAAAATGTTTGAATGCTGGTGTGTGAAATAAACGTACATGGCACATGACTTGTCATGAGTCTTACTCTTTTTTTACTGCTAAAAAAGATTTTAGGGAAAGATTTTATTGCAGGATGTGTCACTGTTAGAAACTCTTGTCTGTCTCGCTTCGGTTCGAGCATAAAAAGCTGTTTAGTCAGAAGTTAATAGATTACAAATCTCGCTTTACAAGAACTCACTCTACAAAGCAGCCGTCCGACGCAGCCGGAGGGGCCTCTCTGTCCCCAGGGACCCACACCGACAGCCGGCCCGAGACGCCAAGGCAGCAGAGGAGGGAGCCCGCAGGGCACAGCTCGGCTTTCTGGACGTCTGCGAGCTGACCGCAGTGCTGGTTCTCAGGAATAACCAGCACCTCCATGGAATTCTGCCCATCAAACATCTCCTCTCAGTCTGACCGGTTTAAATGGTCTTGATAAATTTATCTGAATAATAAGATGGGAAAGATTTCACCATTTCCTCCTCTTGTCAACAGCTTCCCAGTTCTACGAGTCACATTACTTCTAGAGTCAGCTGACAGAAATATCTTCTTCTTCTTCTTCTTCTTGAAATTTATTGGCGGTTAGTAAACAACTTGAGGTGCATCACCGCCACCTACCGGTATGGAGTTTGGTTCATGTAGTTCATATTGATATGAAACAAATATCCTTATGTATGTGGAATTTAGATAGATAGATAGATAGATAGATAGATAGATAGATAGATAGATAGATAGATAGATAGATAGATAGATAGATAGATAGGTTTCCAGCTGTTTTCAGTTTCCAGTTGCCCAGTAGGTGGCAGTAATGTTCCATTAGGTTGTTTGCCAACCGCCATTGGACAAAAGAAGAAGTTCGTCTCCGTTGAGATGTTATCGTTTATAATGGCGCATGTCAACGAATGGAAATAGCGTCCAGCCTTCTGTCATCCGCTCTCGAGAAGATTTTCCAACTGTCCGGTCTCAACAGAAATGGCATGAACACCAAGCAGATGGAGGAAAAAGCTCTGGACGTGTACGGTGAGTTAGAGTTCTGTTTGGCGTTTCTAACGTCAGACTGAGTGCTGGAAAGATGATACATGGAGAAGCTCTTCAATTTATTTCCTGCTCCTTTGCGACTACGGAGCTGAAATTGGCTTCCGATTCGGTCATTTATGGCTAAAAGGCAATTCCACCTATTTTTTTTCAGTACCTTGAGCCTATTTAACCTTAGAAAAATACAACACATGGACTCTTCAAACCTGGACTCGATTATTCTGCACTAAAACAGAATAAGACAAAGTTTGTGATTTGTGAAACCTCTTATTTGAATTGTGAAGTTTCCTTAATGGCTATTTCGTCACTTTTATTGATCTGTGCCACATTAGAACCGCTCCAGCTCCTAAACTATAACACCTGGACACTTCAAAACTGTTGTAAAGTGAAAAAGTACTTCGTTGCTATACACGAAGCTGAAGTTGGTTTCCGATTCCAGCTTCCGATTCGGGAAATGGCTAAAGGGCGATTCCACCAAATTTTTTTGCTATCAACCTCATCTTTAATCTACTCTAGTTAAAAAACTACAACACCTAGACTCTTCAAACCTGGACTGGATTATTCTGCTCTAATAGCAGAATATTTAGAACCATGTTTGGGATTTGTGAAACCTTTTTCTGATTTCTGAAACTTCCATAAAGGGCAGTTTTTGTCCTTTTTTTCTGTCTCAGTCACACGAGATCTGCTCTGATTCCAAAACTACATCACCTAGACTCTTCAAACTTGGACTAGATTATTCTCAACTAATAGCAGAATATTTAGAACTATGTTTGGGATTTGTGAAACTGTTTTCTAATTTGTGAAACTTCACAAATGATCAGATTACTGTACTGAATCCAATATCAAAGAAAACTCACCCATCAGTCATCAACAACTATAGACCTGTAGCCCTGACATTGCACAACATGAAGGTCTTGGAGAGATTCCTGATGGCCCACCTGAATAAGCAGACAAGGAAATATCAAGACCCCTTCAGTTTGCTTATTGCCGTAAAACTGGAGTTGATGATGCCATCATACACCTGCTTCAGCAAACCCACTCTCATGAGACTCTATTGGGAAGGCAGAGTGCTTTCAGTCAGAGGCTTCTTCAGATTTAGTGCAACACAGACCGCTACAGAAGGTCTTTCCTTCCAACAGCCATTACCATCTACAATACCTCTTTGAAGAATTAATGAGTTACACCAACCTTTAGTTTCCCTTTGGGATTATTAAAGGGGTTTTAAATTGAATTTGAATTAGAAAAAACTACATAGAACGAAAGTGAATAGTAATCTGAAACCAAATCACATAAAGGTTTCACAAACCCCAAACATGGTTTTAAATATTCTGCTATCTTAATCATATTCACGACACTCCTTTACATCATTGCCAACACACCAAGACTATTTTTGTGTTGTTCAATATATTTTTGCCATGCATATTTAAAGGTAATAGAACCATTCCCTCATTGAAACTTGACAAAATAAAGAGGTGGGGCCTGTGGTGATATTAGGGGAGTCATCACACCTAAAACAAGTTTTTCATGTACTTTGCAGGCAAACGCCTTAGACAGGTATGATCTTCATAAGAAAGTTATTTTAAAATGCCAGGTTAACTGTCCATTAAAAATATGTGGTTATAATGGGAGTCAATTGAATCAGAATGTTAAGTGCATACAGTTTGTTCTACATCACTTACAATCAAAGGGACAAAGAAATTTTAAAAAGAAAATTTTAAACAGTTCTGGCCAAGTTTCGCAGAATTAACATTTAAGATGACTGAGATACTGGGAAAAATAATTTTAAAAAAAGCAGGATGTCCCATTTTGGGTCGTCAAGGTCCCCCAAGGGTCAACTGTGACAAAATGGCAAAAAAAAAAAAAAAAAAAGCATACGAAACAACAGAAATTTGCAAAGTATAAATTATTTTCACAGCATTGTGTTTCATCGTTCAGCCATTGTAGACGTTAAGAGATTTCAGGCATCTTATGGAAACATATTTCCTTCCCTGCCTCAGATGTGATTCGATCCATCCGGGACCCCGAGAAGCCGAACACCCTGGAGGAGTTGGAGGTGGTGACAGAGAAATGTGTGGAGATTCAGGAGCTCAGCGAGGATGAGTTCCTCATCATAATCAGATTCTCTCCAACCGTTCCTCACTGCTCTCTGGCTACTCTGATCGGTGAGGAAGTCTGCTGATGACAAACGTCTCCTCTAAACCCACCTGAAAACAATGGTGGATGGAGAACTGATCATATTTTGGGTTTGGAAAAACTTGGTCAGTAAATTGAGAAGTATTAATATACTAAGTACTATTATTTGTACTTATTACTCTTATTGTAATTATTACTTGTTATTGGTCTGAGTTCCAGTGACGAGGAATTCCGACCAAAGGATTGCAGCTCCACTTTATGTTGGCCATGATGAATGATTTACATGCAAGAAAAGATTTAAAAGCAACACATATCCACTTTAAATGAGTGGTCCTCAGATGGAAAAATTTTAGAACACTGGTCTATTGCAGAGCATATTTTTGTTTCCTGTGTTGTAGCAGTAGATCTGTTAGTATCTGTGTCTGATAAAGATGTGTCGTCTGCAGGCCTGTGCATACAAGTGAAGCTGCAGCGGTGTCTGCCATTTAAACATAAGGTGAGTCTGAACAGCCCTCACCCAATGGGCAGATTTCATATTTCTCTTGTCTTCGGAGCAGTAGTTATATTAGTATGCTTTAAATTTATTAAAACTCTTTGTTGTTTGTGATTTTTTTTTTTGTTGTGAATTTTAGAGATTTTATGTCTCTAAAATCTTTTCTCATGTTATTTGCAATCCTAAACCACCTTAACTCCAAGCTAGTATTAGTCATCTTTGGTCTTGATCAATTGGGTTTTTTTCCTTCTTTTTCTCTTTAGTTGGAAATTTACATTTCAGAAGGAACCCATTCTACTGAAGAAGACAGTAAGTTTTTATTTAATGAACTTGCACAACACTATATTTTCTCACATATAAGTATTTAAGGTTTAAATAGGTCATACACTATAAATAATATTTTTTTCCCCTTTTTTGCTCAATGCAAAACACAATACTCTTAAACATTCACATTGCATTGTGCTTGTACAGTAGCTGATATTTAGGCTTGCTTGTCATTTGATTTAATAAAATTTTTATTTTTAACTTCCATTTTAAGTTTTCATTTGGATTAAACTGCTTGGACAAATTGACCACTTCTCAGACCACTTGGCCACATTCTGTCCTTCTCTCCAATTTGTGTGATTTGCTCTTATTTCAAACTTTTTACATTTTCTCTCAGTCTTTTATTCTTTCCATAGAAGCTCTAACTGGGCTGACATTCTGTTTAGCTGTGACCTCTTAACATTCTTTGACTGCTAACATTTTACTTTTCTTTAATATAGGAAGTACTTCTAGATCAATGCTTCTGTTTCTTTATTTTGTGTGCGTGCGTGTGTGTGTACTAAAACCCCCCGTTGGTCATGGCAGATGGCCGCTGAGTCATATTCTGCCAGAGGTTTATCCTGTTAAAGGGGAGTTTCCTCTTTGCTGTTGCTACATGCATGCTCTGTCTGATGCATTGCTTCAAAGTCAGCGACAATGCAAGCGATTGACTGCAAGTCACTCTATTGGGTTTCATTTGGTAGAAAAACCTTTTACACCCATATGAATGAATAAACTGAACTTGACCGCACTTTTTGATAAATAGGTTTGATTGTAATGTTTTGTATATAATTGTATTGAAATAGATTTTCTGTAAAGTGCCTTGAGATGATGTGTTGCGTATTTGTGCAACTAAATTAAATAAGCCCAATATTGTCACTGAAGTGATGATACTCTAAATTTGGTGGCCATCTTTATGTCAAGTGAATGGCATTAAATAAATGTTAAAGCCTTATTTCCTTGGAAAATGCAGATTCAGTATTCATTAATGAATTCCACTTTCATCCGGTCATTGAGAGTCTTCCACAGGAATCTTCTCTTCCATTTTCCTGTTAACAGGAGCATTAGTTGGGTCATGTTTCCTACCAGTCTGTTCCTTGCAACAGGAAGTCCCTTATCTTGGCTGATTCCAGAATAATTCTTTAGTAGTAACAGCGATAATGATTCTTGAATAATCTGATTGATTCATTTATTTGATGCCTCAACGTTGAGCGGTTCTATTTTTTATTTTTTACACATTCCTTGATCTGAAAAAATATTCAACATTTATCACAACAAAGTTGCTGTAAGTCAAAGTATAATTGAACATTATTTTTTATACACAGTCCTGTCAAGAATAACTAACAGTTATGTTTGTGGACTGTGGGAGGGAGACCAACTGCTCTGAGTGAACCCACATATTTATGGAGAACATTCAACTTCATGCGAACATTTATGGGATGCTCCATGGCGCGTCCCATAAATGAAATCATGACTTGGAAAAACTGCTCTTTGCTTTTATTCTTATCTTTTTCTGGTATTAAGATAATCTCAAGCATTTTAGTAAGAATTAAAAAGCAAAAAAAGCAGTAACCTCTGACGGAGCAAATGCTGTTTGTAACTTTTTTTTTTATAAATTGATGGGTGCTTTTCTTTTAATCTTGCTGTTGCTCATTAACTGAGTGAGAACCTTCTGTCCATGTCTGCAGTTAACAAACAGATCAATGATAAGGAGCGGATAGCGGCTGCCATGGAAAACCCCAACCTCAGAGAAATTGTGGAGCAGTGTGTAGCTGAACCAGACGATTGACGGAGGACGCCCCACCTGCTGTCTTTGTGTTTGTAATGTCCCAAAGCCTGAGAACGTTATTTACATGATTCCATTGCATCTGTTTGAAATCAGCTGGACAATAACTGAGGATTTGGCAGATTGTTCTGTTATGTTTCGGGAGGAGGGACTCGTCTCACACACAAGTTTAGTTTGAACTGTGATGGCAATACGGCACGATAGGAAGTTGGTGTAAAATGAGTGCTGATTGCTGACCTTATCATGTGGACAGCTTTGTGCTAATGTTGCAGCAGTTATTTCCCTCTTCATAATGCTAAGAGCCACAAAAAAGCTGCATAAGCAGGAGACTAGAGAACATACTTCCTGACATACTTCCATCTGACCCTCCATCTGTCTGATTTCCATCCATCATTCCACTAGTTTGCCATTCTGTGCTAGATGAGTTATTGTATCTCTTTTGATAAATTGAAACAGAATAAACTAGAAAATCCTTTCTTGTTCAGGTATTTATTATAGTAAATGTAAAATACCATTTAAATGTAATAAATTGATATTAATACAATTTATGCTTTATTAAACAAAAGTGCTTTAAATAAAATTTGAACTTTAAGCAGAAACAAATGTTTAAAGTCTTGTGAGAGGAGAATTTAGTTTTAGTTAGATTTATAATTTAGATTTAGTTTTCAAGAGACTACATCTGAGTATGCTGTCATTCCCTTGGGAGTGAATCAACATTCACCATATTCTTTGGGTAATGTCTGGATATAACTTGATGCACTAAAGAGTATACGTTTCTGAAGTGTCCGAGTCTCAAACAATTAAAGATGATCTCTGATTTGTTTTTGTCAGAATAAAATCCTGAAATGGTACGTGTCTCTGTGGTCTTAGTTTTGACAGTTGCGTAGAATCACAATAGTTTCAAAGCAAAATGTGAGCTATAAAATAATAATAATAATAGAAGAAGAATGTGAGATTCCTCATGCAAACTGACCCATACATATACTCGTTTTGGAGATGGTAAACTGGCAATATATCATATCAAGCTTTGATATATTTTGTCATAAGCATTCAAAACAGCAGTAAATTTAGCTGGGGAGCTATGTGTAATTTTTGGGGTCCAGTAATTGTTCTCACATTGGATCATCCTTGTGCAATAATCACAACATCAGTACGTATTGATGTTCTAATGGCATATATATATATGTATGTATGTAGGTAGTGTTAAGTGCTTTGGGAACCTCGTGTTGAAGAAGTAGGAAATTTACTACAAGTTCCTTTATTGATCAATGCAAATTTAGACAGTTTGACTAGACTAAATACTTTCTCATACGTTGTGAAAAGTGAAAGCTGGAATCAGTAGTCTAACAACTGTGGACATGAAAGTACTACAGATCTAGCCAGCCATTAACATCCTGAGGTGTCTGAACACGTCAGGATGCTTAGAATGCATTTATATATTGATCTGATTTTATAAAGTGTAAAACAAGTGTATAAAAAAGCTAAATAGGCAAAAAGATTCATTTCTGAAAGAGCTCACTTTTAAAGATAAAACTTATTTACTTCCACTCATTTATATCAGTCTTTAAATGATAAATATTAAGTAATTTTCTACTAGTCAAATCTAATATCCATTGTCCAGGATCCAAGGAAATTTTTCAGCTAGCCTCTTATAATTTTTACGTTTTTAGTGTAGTGAACAACAGTCTTATGGGTTACAATCTTTGGAGCACTTGAACGCAACCCCAAGCTCCTCCCACATCCGGTGGAAAACCGCTATCTCTCAGTAAAAAAAAAAAAAAGAAAAAAGCATCTCTAGCAGGAATGCGCCTCTCGGAACCAGGTAGCTGCTCCTGAAAAAGCAGCATATTTTTCGAGATTTCAACCTTGTCTAAAAGACGAAAAAGACAAAAATGATCGGAAGAACGTGATCGGGAAGGCACGCTGCTGCTGCTTCTTCAGCCGGCTGAAGGACCGAGCTAGACTCCCATGGACAGGCCTGGCAGGCTGCTTCTGCTCTCCGAACTCTGCGTCAGGAACGTGGCGTACGATGTAAGCCTGAGCCGGTCACTGCTGACATGGAAAAGACGGGCCTCCAGTCCGGTGTACCGCCCATTCAGACCCAGTAAGAGCTTGTAGCATGTTTTCTTGTCTGTGTGCTAGTCTCTTGTTGCTCTGTTCGTAAAACAGAGGGGACATGTCGGAACGCACAGGGTTATTTGGAACTATAGATAGACGCACACCGCATATCCGCTTGCATAACGCAGCAGTCTGTTATCCAGCCTGTTCACAAAGTGCGGAGGGACTCAAGAGGCGGCCAGCGGGAACGACACACACCAACACCAGCACATACGAAACCTGCTGCTGTTTCCAAGTGTCTAGCTGCTGTTTTGCCCCCAGATATGATAGATTTGGAAACGTCCAACCAACGTCCCCTGAACTGTGTCGCGAGCTTCCATTAAACGTCCGAAGTGTCGCAAACGTCCAGCCAACTATCGCTAAACGTTTTCACACAACGTTCATTAAACCTCAAAATGACAGACATTAAGGTCAACCCAGGCAGGGATTTCCCCCCCCCAGAAAACCTGCTAAGCCCATTGGGGTGCTACGGAGTGTTTTTATATTAAAAATGTAAAAAAAAAGAAAAAAAAAAAAAAGAAATTGACCGGGAATTTGAAAATATGCCTAAGTATGTTATAAAAATATACATTATTGAAAAATACTTAAGCGCCAACTATAGTGTTAGGGCAAAACACAAAAATACAAATATTTATTTATATATAAATATATATATTTTTGCCCAAACGGTGTCCGACTTTTGGGCAATTTCCTCCCGTCATTCATCGACTCACCTGCATTTAATGCTTATGGGTCATTTTTACGCATCTTATGTCAGTTTGGCAGCATAAGTTATTTCGTCACGCTGTGATACGCAGTAGTATGCTAACAACGTGCTAAAAACGTTAAAACAGTAAGAAGGTAACCATGGCAACCAGTGAGCGTTTAAAGGGCGTCAAGTTGCGCGCGCATCTGCTGCGTTTACAAACAAATAATCCCTCTATTTACATGAGGCTGTTATTTACTTTTGGCCAATGGAGCTAGAGAGAGAATCTCATACCCAAATGGTTGGATCTTCATAGGAAATCCTCTTTTGATTGGTGGATGGAAACGCAGACATGATGGGAGGTGGAGGGGAGGGGGGTTGCCTAGCAACACTTTGTGGATGTGACTTCCTAGTTTGCGCCTTACAAGGTTCTGACTATTTTACAACTCCTGCTCAGTATGGACAGGAGCTAATTGTAAAGGTGTCTTTGCCTCCTTTAAACATCCTCACATTTAACTGCACATGTAACAAAAAATTTCAGTAAAACCTAAAAGATTTTTTCACTAGATGAAGATATTTAGCTCAACTTCCCTTTATCAGTTATTGATTTTGAAACCTCGTATGTTTGTGTGTTGTTGCAGGCGTGAATCGCATTGTGCCGGTGTCAGAGATCATCTCGGTCAGAGAGGAACAGCGGGAGAACGGCAGCGATCGAAAAGATGACAGCAGCTGGAAGAAGATCAAAGGTGGCGACGGATCGGATTGCAGGCAGGCCTTCACAGGTAATCTGACCTTCACTGGTAAACTGGCCCATCATGAGGCAGACCTTTGCAGGAAAGTTATTGAGGGTAAGTCATTGTGTGGGCCAGCATTACAGTAAAGAGTTCAGAAAACTTTTTTTTTTTTTTTGTTCCTTCTATTTCTTTTTACGGTGTTGGAGCATCTCCTCCCCTTTAAATGGAGGGATCATCCGATATTTTTGTTGTTTTTTTTTCTGAGGCCTCAGAAGTACAACAGCCAGAATCCACTAGGACCCAGCATACGCTGGTTATAAAAGCAGTTATGCTGCAACATGACCACTTTTTGCTTTTCATTCGGTGGCTCTTCCATGGCCCAGCTGTTGCTCCTCTCAGGTTGGCTCTTGGCTGGCTCACCCGGGCTCAACTCCTTGAAGCAGTCCCTGCACAGTTCATGGGGCTGCTTGCCCATTTGCTTGGTTTATATTTATTATTTTTTACTTGATAAAGTGCTTATTTATTTTCGAAGTCCATGTCTCCCTGTCTTGTGTTACGGCTCGTAACAAAGTGGGGGCTTGTCACTTGAACCTAGTTTGTGTTTGCACACGAATGTTGGGTTACGTTTACTTATATGACATTTGTTGGGCATTATTTTCTTGCGTCTTTTGTTTAAATGTGTCAGCGGGAACTTGTTTAACATACTTGTGAGTGGGAAACAGCCTTTGACGATGTCAGCTTGGCATCTTGTTGGATTTCCTCTGCTTGAGGAGATTTTGGTTTCAGTGTGTTTCCTTTGGCTTGATGTGGACGATGTATTTTGTTTTGAGACACGACTTGAATAAATTTTTTCGTGAGGCTTGTGGTTTTGAAGTTTTTACCACCGCTTGGCATATAGATAAATCAAAGTCTGGACAGATCAAATGAGCTGGATACAGTGTATTTAGCTCAGGAAGCTCATCATCTTCCTCACCTGAATCCAGCCAAACAGACATCCCACCCTCCTTTGATCCACACCTGTCCTGTCAAACCTTAGCTGTTTTATCTTCTACCTCCGACATGGACTTTTCTGCTTCCACAAGATCGGGAGATTCTGCTGCTTCCTTTGCCTCCCTCTCCTACATGTCTGTATCTAGAAGTCAGGTGAAGGGGCAAGTGGAAAGACTGAACCGGAACAAGGTTTTAGGTCCAGATGGTGTCAGCCCCGGAGTCCTCAAGTCCTATCAGAGCAGCTCTGTGGGATTCTGCAACACCTCTTCAACCTTAGCCTGACTCAGGAGAAGGTTCAGTGTTGTGGAAGACATGCTGCCTGGTTCTGGTTCCAAAGAAAATCATCAGTCATCAATCATCAACTATAAACTTTGTTGCCCTGACATCCCACATCGCGAAGGTCCAGGAGAGACTCCTGTTGGCCCACCTAAATGAGCAGACAAGTGCATATCAAGACCCCTGCAGTTTGTTTATCACCGTGGAGTCGATGATGCCATCATCCACCTGCTTCAACAATCATTTGAACAAAGCGGGCAGCACTGTGAGGATCATGTTCTTTGATTTCTCCAGTGCATTTAACACAAGTCAGCCTTATCTGCTTTGTCAGAAACTCCAGAAGACACAGATGGAGGACTCAACAATCACCTGGATTTATGACTACCTGACAAACAGACCACAGTTTGTGAGACTGAAGAACTGAGTGTCTAACCAGGAGGTCAGCAACACGGGAAACTGTACTCTCACCATTCCTTTTCACTCTCTACATGTGCTATACAAATAAACTTGATTGATTGAGATGTAGTGCAACTTGCACAAAACAGTAATTATTATATTATTATATTTATTATATTATATAATGATATATATATATTATTATATATATTATATATATTATATAATATTATATTTATATAATGAGATAATTATATGGTGTTATATAATTATCTCATTATATAATAAACATTGTAAACAAAAAAAAAACCTTGCCAGTGGCCAGCAAAGATCAACAACTAAAATTGACTTGGGCCTTCTGTTCTATTTCAGTGTTGTACGTGGAGAGGTGTCGTCAGCACCACTGGCGCTGTGCTGAAGTTACCTTCACGTGTCCAGATGGGGTACTCTGCCAGAACTGGGTCAGGAGGATCAGAGAGCAGCTGGGCAGCATCTGTACGACTTGGCACCTACACACACACACACACACACACTCGCACAAAGATTGGAAAACAGTTGTGACAAAGAATTGTTGGTTGTTACAGCCACCAGACCCAGAAATTTGCTGGTCTACATCAACCCATATGGTGGGAAGCGTCAGGGCAAACGCATCTATGAGCAGAAGGTGGCGCCACTGTTTGCTCAAGCTGGGATCTCTACACAAGTCATTGGTAGGTCCTGCAACCTGTAGCTAAGACTGACATCAGTTCATGATGAACTTCGGTTTGAGTATGTTTCTCTGTATGTTGCTATAGTCACTGACTATGCCAATCATGCAAGGGATCATCTGAAGACGGACGCTGAGCTCAGCAAGGTTGACGGGTGAGTTGGCAGTTCTGAAACTGCAGGGGGCTGCTGTTGATTCAACAAAGCACCATTATTATTTTCCTGTTGATCAGGTGGTGCCCCAACGTGATCTAAATTGCTAGATTAATTAATAATTGCCCTTTCTTAGTATTTATAGTTATTAATAGCCAAACAAGGCTTTAAAAAAATGAAACAACAGTTTAATCTTTTTCCAACTTGCCACTATCCCCCTTTTCCAAATCTCAGTGTGGTGTGTGTGGGAGGAGATGGCATGTTCAGTGAGATCATCCATGGTCTGGTGTGGAGGACACAAATCGACAATGGTGTAGATCCAAACTGTCCTGATGAAGACCTTTCTCCCTGCTCACTTCGCATTGGAATTATCCCTGCAGGTAAAGTTCTCCTTTACTCTGTAACTGAGCGTCATTGGAAATATCTATAAGATCTGATACAATTGGGATGAGAAACACACATTTAGTGAGATGCCTTAGTTATCGACTCTGATTTCTCCTTATAACTATCAATCAAGTTTATTTGATTGATAGTTATAAGTTTGTTTCAGTAACAAGGCAGTCCAAAGTGCTTTACATTATAAAAACATAAAAAGTCAATTGCAACATAACATTTTCCCAAATGCCGTCATTAAACATCAAAACGTTGGTTAGTGTTTCATTTTTATGGTACAAAAGCAACTCTAATCAGAGGGTTTTTAGTCTAGATTTAAAGGAACTCAGTATTTCGGCTCTTTTGCAGTTTTCAGGAAGTTGGTTCCAGATATGTGGTGCATAGAAGCTGAATGCTGCTTCTTCTCGTTTAGTTCTGGTTGTGGGGATGCAGAGAAGAACCAGAACCAGAAGATCTGAGAGGTCTGGAAGGTTGATATAACAGCAGATCTTTAATGTATTGTGGTGCTAAGCCGTTCCGTGATTTATAAACTAACAGAAGTATTTTAAAGTCTATTCTCTGAGCTACAGGGAGCCAGTGGATGGACTGTAGAACTGGCCTGATGTGTTTATTTTTTTGGTGCGGTAACACCAAACGCGTTACGTGAATCTGACGCTTCAAGTTCGATGCGTGTGCACTTTTGGCTCGTTCACACCTCTTTTTGAGCACGAGTTTGGTCAGTCTATGGGGAACGTTGGATGCGCTCAATGCGTCAAACGCTGGAAACACACCAAATGGTTCAAATCACGCCGCGGTAGGCACTCGAAATACAATGCAATGGGCCCGCGACACACCTCCACATAGACTTTGGATATAAACCAGATGCGGCCGATGCTCAAAACGCGTTTGGTGTGAACGCACCATTAGAGACAATTTGACTTCACATTCAACTTACATTTACTCCTTGCAGGACAAGACAATGTTCTCAAACTTATGGGATTAATGTGCTCTTTATCCTAACAAATGTCTTTTTAGATAAATCTAAATTGCAGCGCTTCCTTTAAAGTAGAAATATGTGTACTTCACTCACCTGCTAAGGTTTCCACAGTCACTTCACTATTGGTACATGGGAACGCCTGCTCAATAATGGACATACAAAAGGTGTAGTCACTCTTCTTGCATAGGGTTCCTTCTTTTGTCCTAGTGTGTAGGGCCCGTCAGTTAGATGACTGCACATGCTCTTCTCTCACTTCCATATTGTTCAGCTTTTGTGCCATTTATACTCAGTCATTAGGGAGACAACTAACTGTCTGAACGGTGCATGTGACCATCACCTCAGTCTCAGTAGAACTTTCTACTGCTGTCTCATCACTGTTTTGTCTGTTTCAGGTTCAACAGACTGTATCTGCTTTGCCACAGTTGGAACCAATGACCCAGTCACCTCTGCACTGCACATCATTGTGGGTGAGTCTCAAAGTCTCTTTCTAACCAAGCCAACCAACCCCCTTGTGCTCCATCATGATTGCGACTAAAATCAAAGTTCCTTATTTAACCAACTGAGTGATACCTAAGCTATATTTCATCTGGACTATTGACAGATGACTTCTTTTCCCATTAGCTGTTTTTACTGTTGAAAGTATGTCTTTATTGGGGCCTGCCATAGCATTACATGGGAGGCAGTGACTCCCATGTAATGCTAACTGCCGCTTCCTACTACCGTTAATGCAGCTTGTACCGCTGCGTGCCCCCTCATAATATATATCAACACATGTGGCTGGATCCCGTGAGGGGAGCTATTACTTTTGTTGGCATTTCAAGTAACTGTGGCGACATAATTAACAAAAAAACAAGCCAAATTCAACTCAAAACAAAAGTCTAATTGACACAAATCGGTGTCAGTTAGACTCAAAATAGAATTTTGCCTGCCCATCTGATCTTCTCTTTAGAACTACAGACATGGTGGAACACTCAGTTCTACTCCTTTTGTGTTTTATTTACTGTTGTCATAGCAACTGAACTAACGGGCACTGGGAGCATCTCTGTATAGTGCTGTTTATGTTATATCTTATCTGCATATCATCTAGTGGTGGCAAAAGCAACAAAAAAACTAGTGTTCTCTGGACTTAAGATGGAGTACATCCACACATATTCATGACATGCTTTAATTAAACTAATTTATCTTCAGTGTAATTCTTGTACCGGAAAATTAACTTTATACCAGGTGAGTCTCTCTCACCTGAGGATGTGAACCTGTACTGGGCTGATTCTGTGTCTTCAAATAATTTTAACAATGCTCCTGTAGAAGATTCATAACTTATAACTTATAAGTCTGAAACAGGAACAGGTCTGAAAAAACAGTCTGTGTGCTACACTCAAGAGAGAGATTCATTTGAAATACATTTTTCACAGATTATCTCTCATGCCATACTTTCACAACATAATGACAGTTTTAACAAATATGTAAAATATATATATACATTTTATAAAAGTTGCATGCTGCAGCTTTAATTTCACTTTGGAGAGGGCAGGTCAGGAGGGACGTGGCAACATATATCTGTAATTTAAATGCAAGCTAAGGTAAAACTGTTTGGACTGTTTCCAGTCCAGACAGAAAGCTGTTATTTTTAATTATCATTATATAAAGATTGTTCGAATTTCTGTCAGTAATAAATGTATTGTTTTTGTTGTTGTTTCTTTGATGTGTGTGTTCAGGAGACTCTCAGCCAATGGATGTGTGTTCAGTTCACCACCACAACATGTTCCTGCGATACTCCGTCTCTCTGCTGGGATATGGTTTCTATGGCGACATGCTAACTGACAGTGAGAGGAAAAGATGGATGGGCCCGGCCAGATACAACATCTCAGGTAGGAGCATGTTTGAACACAAAACGGTGTTCTGTGTTTGTTCTTTCTCTCGTTTTGACTTGCACCTCTGGATGGTGCAGGTTTGAAAGTGTTCCTGACTCACCATTACTATGAGGGAACGGTGTCCTACCTGCCTGCCAGAGGCATCGTTGGAACTCCACGAGATGCAGGCAAATGTCGATACGGGTGAGAGAATTATAAAACAGAAATACTTATGACTGTGTTTACGGTATGAATGTAGTTTTAAAACAGTTCTGGTTGGTTAATATTGTTTTCAGTGATGTATCTCCCTTGGTCCTGCCCTGTGGTACTCACAAAAGTATTTTCATACCTGAAAACACTTTTTCAGGTATGAAAAATTAAGTACTACAGGGTATTTCAGGTATGAAAATACTTTTGTGTGTACAACTGTTAATTCTGTAGACAAGTGAGTTTGAAATAAGGAAGTAACCTCTAGAACCAACCATGGTGACTATACAGTAATGACTACTGGAATGACATTAATCATCGTTGGGCATCTGTGTTCAGACATGAATTGTTGTGTAAGCTTGTCTGCTTTGAGACAAGAAGAGTCACAGCCTGCTGCTCTGTCATGGTGAGAATCCAGGGTACAGTTGAAATCACCACAGAGGGCCACAATAGAGGGAAACAAACAGGGGCAAAAATGTGGATTGTTGATATTAGGACCAGACAAGCTAAAAAAAATTAAGTGGTTTTTAGTAAGCTTCTGATGATGATTAATCTGAAAGATGTTTTTTTTTTCATACACACAGGTAAGGATTTGTGAATAAGTATTTCCCTTTTCCTTAGCTGAGCAATTTCACTCACAGGTAACAACATCAGAGCCAGGGAGCAACCACAGGGCTGCGACAATTACACTGAAAAAAACAGTTGAAAAAAATGATTGTGCTGTTGTTGCCCATGTCTGATAACCTTGTGACCATAGTCTCCAGTGCTTGTGTCAGTCTTGGAGCAGAGACTTTGGGTGACAGATGGACGCTTGATTATTTTGGATTTAAATTTGTTTCTATGGTACAGCTCAAAATGATTTGACATCATTTATTATATTTTTCTGAGCAGACTGACTGTCCATAACCTCGTGGTAGAAAACGTTTTGCATTTTGCAAAAAAATCACATCAATGGTTTTTGTTTTTTTCCCCCCAAATTGTTAAATAGATCATTGTTGCAATACGTACAACAAAGATACGAGTGTGACGGCAAGCAATTTTTCTTGGCAATAAATACCTATACTCGATTACAATTCACTCTGTAGGAAGCTACTATAAAAGACACTGAAATCAGAAGTACAGTAGACTTCAAACTTTCTACTCTTGGGTCTCAAAGTCCAGTTTGTCAAAGCAATCATCACCATCAGAATCATTACTGTCTGGTATTTCACTGTCCTCTTTGTAAACTGCTTCCATAACAGCAGCAGCTGGAATTTGTTGTATGAATACAATTCTTATCCGCCATGTTTAGAGACAACGTGACCTTTGCAAATGTCAGAGGTCACTCCAATACCCACTGTTAAATAGAAACAAATCTATAGCATGTGAGTACATTGTACTTTGTGTTTCAGAAATGTCCAGACTGAGACACTTCCACATTTGCCAGTTTAGTAACTAAAGTGCAAACATTTTTATGAACACTGTAAATGTGTATACTTGTCACTTTCTAATAAATAAATAAAAACAGTTGATTTTTAAATAATTAAATTGAAAAAAGTAGCATCTTACTTTGGGCCACATGCATAAACTAGTTCCTGTCAGAGGTGAACTGTGCACAGCCTTTAATTCAGATTAGACTAACAGGTTTGCCTGATCAGGTCCTGGTTCTAGAGGTTCATTTTGAATAAGAATAAGAACATCTATAAGCTTGAAAAGTCTCTGTGGCCTGTTGGACCTGATAGATTTCTAACTGTTGGGTTTAAGCTAAAAAATGAGTACCAAGCAGCAGTTAAACTCATAAACAGTTCTGTATCAACAGTGAAGAGGTTGCATTTCATAAGCTCAGGGGATTTGAATGTGTAATGCAGTGAATTAATCCAGTTTTTGTGTCTTTGACTCTGCAGTTGTGCAGTTTGTCAGCACAACGGACAGATACAGTCGGAGAGAGCTGAGACGTATAAGATGAATCAAGACTCAGAATGTGGTAAGTCCTGCAGACGGCCACTAGGAGTCAACAATCAACCCTGAATCAGTCCAGTCAGGTTTGAAAGGATAACTCACACTTTGAGAGGTATCATCTACTTACCAAGTCCAATATAAAAACATGAGTGTGCAACAATTAAATTTTTCTGATTTCTTTATTATAATTTTGTTATTGCAATTCATTATTGCAACCCAGAAAAACAATTAGAACGAACTTAGAATCCAAAAGAAATTCTTCCAGAACAGGAACACTTAGTTTTTATTATTACTTAGAAACTGTGGAGTACTCATTACTTTTACAAATTTAGAGTACACTTAGAAAGTCCAGAGAATACTTACTTACTTACTCACACTTATTTAGCAACCCAGAACAGGGATTGGAACAAACTTAGAATCCCGAAGAACTACCTTAGCAACTACTTTTTAGACTCCTATTCTTCAAACCCTGAAAAGGAATCAGACCAGAGGATACTTACTTATACTTATCTACCAACCCTGAATAGGAGTATTTAGTTTATCTTCTATTGCTCTTTCCTTTGATTTGTTATTTTGTTTGTATTTCTTTTATAATTCATGTAAAGCACTTTGAATTGTCTTGTTGCTGAAAATGTGCTATATAAATAAAATTACCTTATCTTATCTTACCTTACCTAGTTGCATTAACTGGATTCATTTTCATCAAACATACAGAATATTCCGTGAACACTGGGAATGTTGTTTCAGTGGACATTAGGTCACGTGCCTCTGTGGGGGTTTGTGTTTCAGCGGATGACGGAGAGTGGAGGACGATCCGAGGAAAGTTCTTGGCTATAAACGCTGCCAGTATGAGCTGTGCCTGTCCTCGCAGCCCCAAAGGACTCTCCCCTGCTGCTCACTTGGCTGACGGTACCACTGACCTCATCCTTGTCAGAAAATGTTCGCGCTTCAATTTCCTCAGACACCTCCTGCGACACATCAACAAAGATGACCAGGTACATGTCAGCAATGAATGCAGTATTGTTTTCCCCCCCCTTCTTTCTGAATCATCTACACCGAGCTGTCCTTCTCTTCTCGTCCTCTTTCAGTTCGACCTGGCTTTTGTAGAGGTCCACCGGGTGGTTCGTTTCCGCTTCACCCCGCGCTACTGCCAGAGCGACTCGGACCTGGAACTGGACCTGCTTGAGAACGGCAAAAGGCAGATCTTCAGCCACATTTGCAGAGACCACCCGGCTTGTGGCTGCACACGGACCAACAGCAGCTGGAACTGCGACGGTGAGATCCTGACCCACACGGCCATCGATGTCAGGTACGGCTGCTCTCCCAACCGAACGTCTTCAAACTCTGCATACATAACTATAAAAGCTCCCTTCTGTGTTTGTTTTCTTTTTCTTTTTTCGTCAGAGTGCACTGCCGGTTAATCAAGTTGTTCGCACGAGGGATTGAAGAGCCTCAAGTGTTTGCAGACCTCAGCAACCCCTGTGTAATATAAACCTTTCTCATTCCCGTCCAGATGTCTTCGGAGCTGTTTCCAGCTGCTGAGAGGCTTTAGTGTTTCTCTACTGATATTAGCTGAACTTAATAGGCTAGATGGGGGAAACAAAGCATTATGCAATCATCAGATGTAAATTTCTTTCCCGGGTAAATGTATGAACATAGGCACATAAAACAAAAGCTCTGAGCGCTAATGTCCAAAGGAATTGTGAAAATGTACGGACCATCTAGCAAGCTCCTCTGTTGGTTCTCTCATTTGTCACCTGCAAGTTACGGAGTAAGCTCTCGTCACAGAAAACTTTAAAATAATCTCTATGATCGACTATCTGTGTTATGTTGGTGAACACAGTCAGTTTAATCAATTACGAGGTTAAAGTTCAACACCAAAAAGGCCAACATCTGCCTTCATCATATCAGAACTGCAGACCAATGCTGTTTTGTGCACAAGGCAAGACACGCCAATCAACTCGGAGAATGTACTGTACAATAAATAACTCACCTGCCTGGTGATGTGTAGTTCCACCAGCTAGCAGGCCTTTTGCTGTCATGAAAGCAGTTGCTCCTGCACCGGAAACGCTGTAAAAAGCAGAGAGTAGAGAACCGTCCTGTCAGGCTGATCTTCCATTGGATGCACTGAAGAGCCTGACATCTCTCTCTGTCTCTGCACTTGAAATGTCTGCACCTCACAGACAAGCATACAATCATACTCATTTTAGCTGAGCCTCAGAGTCACCCTCTGCTCACGGATATGCAGTTTTTTCTGGAGCCTGAAAGGGAGCGATGATGTGCTGGTTTATACGTTAACTACTTGGAAGAAAAGAAAGAAGGGAAAAAAACTAGAAAGAATAAAGGGATTTCCCACCAGAATATTGATGTAGTGTTCGTATACCTGTGGTCTCTAACGGATCACTTGTCCATACTGATGTCAGACTGGGATTCCATTGCTTACGTAAGCCCACGTCTTTACTGGACAGGTGGTTCACCTGCCAGAGTCCTGGTGGAATTAGAAAGGGGCTGTTCTTGGTAATATCCTAGAGCCCTGTGCTGAAAAACCCTGTAGAATCTCACTTTTTTTTTTTCATACACACTTTTCACCTTTTGACCATTTGACAAATAACTTATAACAGACTGATGCCCAGGCTTCAGAAGACACCATAACTGACCAGATGACTTGTTTCCTTCCTGAGGATCATTCAGAAAGGACCACTGTTTCTCACTGTAGGATCCTGTGCTTTTACACCCAAAGTCAGTTCTCGATATGTCTTGCTGTGGTGCACTTGTTGCTGTTTTATTCTTGTTTTTTTATATCATATGTTATCCATTAACACAGCTAGCATTACTAAAACAATGTATTTTCTAAACTTTCTAATCACCCTAATTCTGAAAATTAAAAAAAAAAAAACACCAGCATTTCCAGATCCAGCATGTTACGTACAAACAGAGCTTACAACCTCCAAACGATAATACAGAGTAACTTTCTCTACCCAGCTCAGTTTTCCTGTTATCTGCTCTCACTCTCTTGCAGTTTAAAGACAGACATGTCTTAGAAAACCACTTTGTTTTAAATGCGCTCTCTTACATCGCTCACTGATGCTGCAACCTGGAAATGCTTGTGGAGCGTGCATACGCTTACTTGATAAACATCAGATTTTTCTGATAAAAAGTCAAGAACAGCTAATTCCAGAGAACACTGATCTCAGTGAATAATCAGCAACTTACGACCCATGTTTAAAAAGCAAAACAGGATTTTAATAAAACTCTGTATCATGAAGCACATGGTAGTACTTTGTTGTTAAGTCTTTAAACATATTTAAAATGACCCTTTAGATGTTTGAAGGGTCTCAGACAATCATTCTTCCTAAGTCACATGACTAGAAGTAGACAACATGTTCTAAACCAAATATGCAAAATGCAGGTTTTCCTGTCTGTTTCTGTAGCATTGCTTTAAATATTTTTTATTTTCCAAAAAGTCTCAAGCTAAATGGTGGCTTTGAAATTGTTCATAACAGTAATTGTTAGGAATCCTTTTGTTTTCAGTCCTTTAGCTTTTGTTCTTAATCCCACTTTTGGTAAAAGTGGTCGTAAACCACAGACGTACACACTGTTCAGACTAGACATTGTCTAGACCAGGGGTGGGCAATCCTGGTCCTCGAGGGCCGGTGTCCTGCAACTCTTAGATGTCTCCCTGGTCCAACACACTTGAATCCAATACCTGAATCACCTCCCAAGTGCAGTCAGGTTCTCCAGAGTCCTGCTAATGACCTCATTATTTGACTCAGGTGTGTTAAAGTAGAGATACTGTACATATAAAAGTTGCAGGACACTGGCCCTCGAGGACCAGGAGTGCCCACCCCTGGTCTAGAGGAATTGAATTTGGAGCAAAGAAGCGACTTTCTGAACTCCATGCATCCATCCATTTTCCAACACGCTTATCCCTGTTGGGTGAAAGCCTGGTGACCGTCTCTCACCCGTTGACCGGGCGAGAGGTGGGGAACACCCTGGATGGGGTTGCCAGTCCATCGCAGACTTTCTCAACTCATCAACCACCATTAGCATTAGCAGGACTTTTACAAACAGATATTTGGTTCTGATTTCCAATTGACTGAGACTGAATGCTGGGATGCTAAAATATTGCAGAAGAAAGTTTTTAAATAATGACTTTTTAACATTGGTTTTGCATGAAATGTTAATTTGTAGCCTTTGTAGCATGATTTCCTTGGTTCTGTATTGTTTTATTAGAATAATAAAATGCATTGCAAGTAGAGTTTACTAGACAGACTCATCTGTCTGTCCAGAGTTTGATATTCTGAGCTTTCATATGACGCGACACGCAGCCTTACTTTGAGATAAATTAAGCTGGAAGCATGTTGTAGCTTAGCACATCTGTAGTCACTGCTGTTACTGGGCCCATCAGTCTTTTTTGAAGTGTCACGTTACACTATTCAGTATCTTTAAGTTTGTCTTTTTTCAGTAAGAAAATGTCATGCCTGTGTTGGCTTCAAGTATCCAGCATTCAGAGGTGAGTAAAGTGTCTGCAGTGTCTCTAGAGATTAGATAATATTACTTAATGAGTTATTTCATTTGATTCTGTAGCAGTGCTTCACATGGCCTACATACATGACCTGTGTCAGCTGTGGGGCTCAATTGTAGACATTCCCAAAACAAAACAATGTGTGAAAGTCAAACTAACACTGTTTGTGCTGTGTGTGCTGCAGTGTTAGATGTAGTAAGAGAATGCTGGAACATTGTTTTCTCGTGACTTCGTGTCTTTCTGAAACCAAAGGCAGATGTGGAGCACCGCTGGACTGTTTGTCTGTTTGGAGCTGTGTGGAGCTGGACTCTCAGCAAATATAATAGCAAACAGTAGCAGGTCTTTTTGATTAAGATCACTAACCAATCAGATCTCAGTTTTATTTAGAATCGATCTCTGTTTTTCACTCTTGCTGCTGGAAATAATTCCAATTTGACTGTCAAAATATGTTAGATTTTTCAATTTCACCTGAGTTGTAACTGCAAATCATTTCAAAATTCCATCCATATTCCTGGAACTTTTAAATTTAAAGTTGTTTTTATTTAACCAAGACGTTGGACATTTCTCAAATGATCATAAACAATGTTGGAGGATGAACCTTTTTTTAAGTTAGGTATTTATTTCAAATGTGGCATGTTGGAAATTATTTACATCCTGTTCCATAATTAATGGGGAAAAAATATTTCAGCAATCAAATCCTTCTAATTGCTATTCAGCTTTTTGAATATTTTCCCTGGTGCTTTGATGATTTCTACAAATCTCCGAAGCTTTGGCATTGGAAGGTTTCTTTTCCCTTCCTCCACTGATTCTCTCAGACTTACCAGTTCACTGTCTGCAGTACTTTAAAACATTAGTGTTGCTGGATTCACTCAAGAGAAAAATAGATATTGGTCAAACTGAAAGATGACTAAACCCAAATCTGCCATTTCAGTTTAACTGTTTGTACATTAAATCAGTAGCCTTCAATATTTTTGACGAACACAAAGGTCATGTAGATATTGAATTCATCTGTTGTACTTATTATGGTCTACTGTGTATTTTTCCAACAGAGGCGTGCAGAAAAGCCATCTTTTATTTCTGATTCCTGCTAGGTTCAAACTTATTATTATTTACTTTATTACTGATGAGATTAGAATATCTAAACATAGCCGAAAGCCTCTGTTCTTCCTACAATTTTGTAATTTTCTGAATGAGAAAATGAGTTGGATGGAGCAACTGTATTCTTCTCTGCTGTAGTCGCTGTCATCAGAAATAAACTGCTCAGCTCATCCTGTGGTGTTCTGTAATTCTTGTACATTTAATTCTCACAGCTCTTAAAATCAACATTTTTATTTTACAATACCAGTGAGTGACACATTTCATCAGGATAAAGTGCTGTGCTCGACAAAAGCTCCTGCAGTCATGAAAAGTATATTGTCACCTTCCTAAAATAGCAGCCTGTGCCATTTCTTGCCAGGTGAAAAAATCAAATAGTTTTTGCCAAAAGATGAATTATGCACAAAAAAGTCACTCTTTGGCAAAAAATGACTCGGGCCATTATTTTGGGAAGGTGACAATATAATGGTGCTGAATATTGGCCACGCGATGGCACTACAATACATTTTGTCTCCATTTCAAATCTGTGACGTTGCTCTTGATGAAATGAAGATGCCTCACTAGGCAAACAGGTTCAAACAATGTTATTCTGCATGATAACAGGTGTTTCTGTTTCAGCAAAATAAACCTAAATGACAAAACTCCGCTTGATCCAACACAGAGGGTTATATTTTCACTGTTACATTTGATAAGCTGGGCTCACAATTAATGCAAAAACAAAGTTAATTTTCTCAGAAATTTAAAATGACGTTATGAAAAAATTAATCAGAAGGAAAATGTGTGGGGGGAAACAGGGGAATGAGAGACGACCACTTTCCAGAGAGAACTGTAACGCGAAATCAGTTCAAGATTTTATTGGATTTTTGTGTTCATGGGGGACGGATGTCGAACATCCAGGCTCTCTAAAGCCTGTGTTCAGAAATCCACAGATAAAGGTGGTCAGGGCCTTCCTACCTGGTTGCATCACTTTGTGCATGGTTGATCTCTGGCTCCAAACTAGACAAACTCTGAATAATTTTCTTCTAAAGAACATATTGTGAACATTAAAACAGAATAAAGATGCCAATCAGATTCCAAAATTCTGCATAAACCCCAATCTGTCAAAATCCTTCTTTTAGGTCCAGATGGTACATTTACCACTTGGAAAAGAGAAGGTAGAGCTGTGGCTAATTTGTATATTAATTGTTGCCTTGCGATTTGAGCAATTGAGTCCACACCTGTATCCCATTCATTCTACAACAATTTATGCTTGGACCCAGATTCCAAGCATCTGATATCCAAATTATAGGTTAATCCAACTTCAGGAAGTTTAGACTACACTATTCAAAAACTAAGTTGAGCAAAATCTTTCCATCACCTCAGTGTGATGATGAGTGCAGTTTTCTGGTTTTATCCTCAACTGTTTGGTCTGCAGTTTTCAGATGGTTCTCCAAGCGACATTCAGCCCGATCAAAAATATTCCAATACTCAGATGCTCCATGGATGATCTGAACTAAGAACTTCAGGTGGCATTACAGCCGTGGATTGTCATTGCTAAAACTCTCACACTACACAGCAAATTCAAAAGTGTTAGATTTCCAGTAGTGTTGGTGTTGTGTGTTAAAAACACAGTGCTGATTCAACATGAGTGTTAGTTTCCCTAAAGAGTTGGTGTTATTCCAGAGAGTTAAATTTAACTCCAGAGAGTTAGGCCAGGCTTGGAGGCGTGTACCGAGTAAAAAGGTCGCTGAAAACCACGTGACTGGAGACAAAGGACGCCTCGCATCATCTGGAACAGGTGACTACTTCATTTTAAGCGTCGGTTTTCAAAATAAAAGCACGATGAGTGGTGCCTCTTCATGGATTGTTGCAGGTCATTTGGTGGCTCATCAGAGGAGAATATTTGTCTTCAGTGGCCAAAATAAAAGGAACATTGACCAACATATTTGACGTGTATTGATGATGGCACTCATCAATGTTTGTTACTGGTTTCCTCAAATGTCGTTTATGGGTTGGTTTTTTTATGACTATATTTTTGTCATTTTATGATGTGAAGCTCTTTGAACTACATTGTTGCTAAAATCTGCCACACAAATAAACTCGATTGATTGTCTGAAATGGAGCCAGCAAGAGGAAAATCTCTGCACCATCAGTGCAAAGTACCATGAATTCCTCTACAACTTCTGCAGAGGTTGATGGGACATTGATGGGACTTTTGCACGACACTTGAGGAGACGAATATCCTTGCTTTTCTCTTGCCAGGCAGAGTGGACACTCTTTATTATGATCATTTAAATGCATACTGTATCAATAAGAGGATTTGTTTTATGTTCTTCCAATGAAGGACTTGGTTTATTCCAGTCTCTATGGCAAGCAGTTTTCTGAGATGTGTGGGAAAGAAAACATGGCAGATTGCCATACTGTATGACCTGTTCTGCATATTGCCGTCGGCGCTGTTTGACGTTCTTGTTTTGAAGAACATCATCAAGTAGATCCAAACTGCAACTTGTGTTGGTGTTTTTGCGGATTCAAGTGACATCTAATGTTTTTTAAAGTGAATTTGGGGATCATTTACTACCAGTAGTATTTTCTTAAAGGTTTCATTGGCTCTAGTGGCCTTTATTTGAAAATGAATTGACAGCAAAATGGTTAATGAGGGAAGGTGGAAAACATGCAGCAATCGAACCTGCGACAGCCGTGTTGAGGACTGAGGCCTCCTAATGTGGGTTGTGCTTAACCCCCACAGCACACCCGACCAGTAGTCTTTTAAAATTATGTTTTTTATGTTGATCTATATTTTACACTGTTCTGCGTTAAATGAACACATTCATAGAGTTAACTTTTGACACTACACACTAGGTACATCAACACTGATGTGTGTTAAATTTCAACTACTGAGAGTGTTGATTCAACTCTATCACAAATAACACTTTACAAAGTGTTACTTTAACACGATCAAGAGTGGACCAATGTAGACACTTTGGAAGTGTTAATTCAACTCTCTATGAGTTGAATTAACACTTCCAAATTGGCTGTGTACAGTCCTGGAGATCCACCACTTTGCCAAGCTTTCAACCCTGGCTGAGGGAAATAGGAAATGAAAGGTATTTGCTCAGACAAGCTGGACACGCATCATACAAATGAAAAACACGGGAGCCTTCCTGACTCACTGCCAAATCATCACACTAGAATTAGCGTGAACCATTTCCTGTTGCTTTTTTACTAGCTTGGTTCAGTTCAGCATCCAGGTATCTGATCTGCCAAGGAGCACTGCACAGTCGGCGAGAGGACCACACCCCGGGTTTTAGCAAAGGCTCTACGTCATCATCTTGATTTTTATTGGCGGTTGGCCAAAAACGTGAAGCAGCATTAATGCCACATACTACCGGTATAGAGTGTGGTTCATGATAATCTACATAAATATATATATATATATACCCCAGAGGAGCTGGTCCAAGTGGCTGGGGAGAGGGAAGTCTGGGCCTCCTTACTTAGGCTGCTACCCTTGTGACCCGACTCTGATGGTTGGATGGACGGACGGACGGATGGATGGATGGATGGATGGATGGAATACATTATAGGTTATTATGAAAGGAAAATAACGTGATAGTTGTGGAAGCTTCTATAATCTATGTAGAAAACCCTTTTTAGATCAAATGCAGGCACTGATTGTTGTGGAGATTTTAATCCTATCAGTACATTGTGGGCTGGCATTTTAAAGATCTCAGGTGATGAAATAAAGTCTATTTTGTTTTAGCACATTTCAACAAAAAACTTTACATGATTAAAACAGTGCCGCAAAAACACAGTCTTACCAAGTATTTTTGATATAGTTTCTAGTGAAAATTTCTTAGTATACTTTAAATAAGACAAAACTAACTGGCAAGTAACATTTCAGCCAGATATAGGAGCTTGTTTTAAGTCAATAATTCCTTAATATTGATGAAAACGTACTTGTTCCTTTGGCAGATTGTTTCTCTTATAATATGGGAAAATTCTCTTGCTATATGTGTTTTATAAATGCTTATAAATAAAGCATCTGCTCAGTGCTTGGATGGTTTCTGAGTCATTTGGTGACATATTGTGGAGCTGTGTATCATATGTGTAGTTATTGTAACGAATCTTATTTATGATTTGAGCTAGCAGATTAAATAGATATTAACTAGAAGGGTCCCAGAATTAAACCTTGTGGTGCCCCACATGTGACCTCTGTCCGCTCCAATGAGACGTTAACCTGTCGACACAAAGTCCCTGTTCATTAGACAAGTCAGACTGTGGTTTTTATGTGGATGTCATTGAACTCTATGAAAAGGTCAGTCTTAGTCTGTAGTGAACATTGATTAGTATTCTTCTTATTATTATTGATTATTATAATTTAACTGTTGAAACACAGCTTTTAACTGGAATGCTGAAGATTGGCCTGTAATTGTCCAGATTGTTCTGTTTATAACCAGCGGTTTGATAACCGCTGTTATAGGAGAGTTTGAACTTTTGGGTTACGTGACTTCAAATAAGATTAATTGGATCCAGAAAAGGTTCGTGAATACGAATGATACCAAATTAGTGTGACTCAAGCAGTTACGCAGTCCTGATATGATGAAGATGCTTGATCTGGAAAATGGACTAGAAATACTAAGAGCACTGGGCAGCCCCAATCTGACTTCACAGTAAAATTTGAACAATCTGGATAAAAAAAACAAGCACCAAAAACAGAAAGAATGACTTTTTTTACTCATAATTTTATAAATCCAACAAAAGGCAAAAACTTTTAAATAATCTACTAAGCTCCAAATGTGCACCAGCAGAGACATGGCCAGGTAAATAGTTCAAACCGTGGTAATAAAAGAACATAAATGAGTGTTATTGGATCAATAGTGTGTTCTGACGTGTGGGTGATTTCATGTGAGCAAACAGCCCCCATCTCTCTAAAGGTGATTAGACCTCATTAGGGAAGTAAGAGCCAGTAATTTCATTAAGATTTCAGGAAGTCAACAAAGCAACGCAGCTGGATATTTTGACCTCAAACTCAAAGTGTTGACATGGTAAACAATCACAACGGTAAAGTGCCAGTGAGCTCTGGCAGAAGGTCGATTCCTGATGGCGTATAAAAGGCACGATGGGCCCAGACCGGCAGTGCACAAGTCTCATCCAGGTTTCAAAGCAGAACCGATCCAGGTGAGTTTGATTTCTTTCATTGCCTACATATTTTCTACTATTGGGCAGCATATGTTACCCACAGGCTTTACTAAATAAAAGTTTGAATATTGCAACAGGAAATATGTAACGTGTTACTTTCACCTGAGGTGTCTTTCGAAAAGAAGGTAATGTTTCAATGCAAGCATGAGCCCAAAGTCTGCATGCAGAACCAATTTCAGCAAGATAGCCAGCCAGTCCAACAGTCACTCGTGAGAACATTTTGGAACAATATCACTGTGGCATTTTCTATTAAAGTCACATTTCTATTGATGTCACAGCTGCCTTGGTTAATATTTTGTGAGGAGCAAGAAGTCTAAGTTTAAGGAATAAACAATTTTTGCAAATATCCGAACTGTTTTCATTTACATGCCATTAAAGTAAGACATGGAGAAACAACGAGAAACAATTTGGTAATTTTGTGCTTTTAAAAACGATTAAAAACCCCACCAGTGTAGTTCCAATTGACTTGTGAGGTTTTTTAAAAATGCTTTTTTCCATATTTTCTACTTGTGTACTTTAATTCTCAAGTCAATTCTTTCCTTCCACTTATATTTAAGGTTTGAATACTAACTTGTTGCTTCTGAAATCACAAATGTCAACTTTTTAACAGCTTAAAAATGTCTTTAGTGTGATTCTATGCAAAATGTGATTATGATGAATCAATGCAGAAACTTGATAGAACAAAATTGTTTCACCCTCTGTGAAGCGTAAAAGGAGCCGCAGTTTTTAACTACCAAATAATGATTTCTTTATAGACGAAATTTACACATGCTAGATCCATCCATCCATCCATCCATCCAGCCATCCATTTTCTTCCGGTTATCTCGGGTCGGGGGTTAAGTAGGGAGGTCCAGACTTCCCTCTCCCCAGCCACTTGTTCCAGTTCTTCCCGGGGGAATCCCAAGACGTTCCCAGGCCAGCCGAGAGACATCGTCCCTCCAGCGTGTCCTGGATCTTCCCCTCCTCCCGGTGGGACATGTCCCGAACACCTCACCAGGGAGGCGTCCAGGAGGCATCCTGACCAGATGCCCGAGCCTCAACTGGCTCCTCTCGATGTGGAGGAGCAGCAGCTCTACTCTGAGTCCCTCCCAGATGACCAAGCTGCTCTAAGGGAGAGCCCAGCCACCCTACGGAGAAAACTCATTTCAGCCGCTTGTATCCGTGATCTCGTTCTTTCATGCTAGATAATAAATGAATAAAATTAACAGATAGACTCAAATATCTTTATTATGTATTAAAAAAAAAAATTCAATAATTTATTAGAGTTATAATTTACAATTTATAATTTAATTTAAAGTTTAGAGAATATGTGTTTTTTTTTTTTTTAATAATGGGTCAATTTTGAAGAAACAGACCTCCAGTAAGTGGAGATGCTGTTGTTAAGAGGTGACTCATCCCAACTCGACTCGTTCTTCAGAATAAACCAGTTAGTAGTCTGATGGTTCGGTGCAGAGCAACACAATGACGTTTTTAACTAAAACTTTGCAAATGCAGACACAAGTTTAAACGTTTTAAAGGAGAATTTCAGGACAAAATCCGACACAGAAAATCACAGGTGAGGTTTGGACTTCACTTTACTGAGCATGACGTCTTTATAACCTGGTACATAACTTATTAGCCCTTTCAGATGTCCTGTTAACTCCATGCAAGGTGTAACTAGTTACTGCATTCATCAAAGGGTTTGATAAGTCAACATGTCTCCTCAGGAAATCATTGTTTCAATCCTCGTCATGATGCCGTCTGTCAGCGTCACTCAGGCTTTCCTGCTGCTGGCTTTCCTCTACCTCACTCTCACCGCATCACTTCCTGTCAGGTACCGTTACGTCAGCAGGATAAAAAGGAGTCGACACACCTGACTGAATTAAGAGGGCATATATGGACTGAAAAAACACGTTTCCTGAGTGTTTTGGTTGAAAGGTCTGTTTTACTTGCAGGGATGAGGACGAGGTGGAGGACTTCCTGACTGAAGTGGGTCAGCTGAGCACAGCATGGTCTCTTCCAGGAACCTCAACAGAAACTCTGCTTGAGGCCAGACTCAGGTGAGTCCTCCTCAGAAATCACAGCCGGCAATGCCCAGGACCAAGGCTGTTTGACATGCTCTAAAAGCTAGAATGCGTTGTTGCAAATTAAAGAAAATATTCAGGTCAATTCAAAAATACTTTATTCATCCCAAAGGGAAATTAAATGTTGTCATAATTCACATCCTCCAAGTATCTTCAAAGAGTTGTTGTGGATGTTGATGAGGTGGGCAGGAAGGATCTCTAGTAGCAGTTAGTCTCGCAACTAATCTGCAGAGGCCTCTGACTGAAGACTGCTGCTGTATGACAGTCTCATGGTTGTCATGACACTCTTAGCAACTCAGTTTCTGGATGATACTAAGATGATATTTTTTTTGAGTCATATCATTTTTGAATTATCATTACTCTTACTTGAGTATATTTTCTGACTACAGATCTCTAGTGGCTTCACAAAGATGCGCAAGACTTTTCAGCAGCCTTCTCTCTATTTTTCTTTTAATCTTTTACTTAAGTCATCTTTTGCATGCATACCTTTTTTACTACTTGAGTAAAAATGTCTTGAAATAGTGCTACTCTTACTCTTACTTGAGCACAATTTGGTGACTTTACCCATCTCTGTATGTGATTCCAGGCAGCTGTCTGCAGGCTTGAATCGCAGGAGGCAGCTGGGAGACATCGAGTTCTCCAACAGATACGCAGAGTTCTTGCGGTCAAAAGCCAAACAAACAACCATCTGTGCCTTCTTGCGCCGCATGCAAGGAGTCAAGAAAAGGTGAAATGCAATATGTGAACCAACACAACTACAGTTGCACCTGCAGTTTCTCAACCACCGCAGGAAATTAGCTATGGACGAAATATTCAAATTGGTGGCAATAAAACTAATCAAACAAGAACGACTGAAATAGCTCAGCAAAAGTGTTCATTCAGCACAAAATTCTATTTTTAGAAACGAAAGCAGTCTCAAAAAGACTCAACCTCTTTATGACAAGCATGTTTGGCACTTAGTAGAGGACCATTTTCCTGCTTGTGAACTGCTGCAACCATAATATATGGTTTTTAGATTAATGAGTTTCAAATCTCACCAGATATTTTCAGTTCCGCCCCCTTTCATGTTAGTTCATTCACTTATTCTAGTATCTTGAAGGTTTTCTAAAACCATGCTTTGGAAGGGTTTGCAAATGACATTTGTTCTGTTAGAAGAATCAATGTTGTCCAAGCTTCACCTTCTTCACAAACAGCAAGACCTTTTCTTCCAGGATTTCCTGATACTCGGTTGAATCCATCTGGCCTCAGACAGGCTGATGGTTTACAAAGCCACAGAAAGCAAACAAAGCAGCAGCCCTATAGGATCACAGAGACACACCTTTGCTTCCCTGTAGGCATGGAGTTCTTTTCAGTGTACGCCTCATCTTTTTGTGTCTCACTGATCCAAATAACATTGCCGTCCTGAATCCCTAAACCTCGGATTTATCTACATAGATGTGAGCAAATCAGAGCTGATTGTCTTTTGGGTTAGTTGTGCAGGTATGGAGTCTTTCAGTGTATAGAACGTGACTTACTTTGGATTCACCGGATGGTTTCTGCCCACCTGCCTCTTCAAGGATCTGGTGGTAGACTTTAAAAAGCTCCATCTTTCTGCCACCAGGTGGCATAGCCTTTTCTTGTTTATTGGAAGTGATATGTTCTCTGCACATTTTGGTCAATTCTTTTGACTTAACCATATTTCAAAATTCTAATGAAATGTCCCCATCAACAGGCCATGGGTCCGATGGAGATTTCTGTAGATTTGCTATCAGAACCTGGAAAAATGCTGAAAGGAAACTTTGTACACACATTCCCTTGATTATTTCATTGTTACATCCTGACTGGTGTGGAAAAGAGTACACACTGAGTTTTAGTGTGTAGGCACCTTCGGTCCATGAGGCTTCAGGGAATCTGAGGGGTTCCATCACAAGAACACCCAACGCAACCTAGGAAGCCCTCTCTGAAACTTGTAAGGTTTCAGAGAGGGGACCTGAAGTTTCAACCAGACACAGAGCAGATAAGTTGAAAGGTTCCTGTTTTCTGGTGGATAAATTGGTCAGTGGCTGCTGACGATTCAGGGAACTGCAGAAAGCTTAGTGAGTTTTTGTAAGGATCCAGCTGGATGTGCGACCCCTGATTCAGGTCCTTAGAAACAGAAGAGCTGATGGACGAGAGAGCAATGACGTCACTGTGGGTAAATGTTTGACTAGGACAGGTAGCTTTGATAAGATGGAACAGGAAAACTTTGGCAACAGACAGGATAGTCGGACAGGCAGGGCTCATACACAAGCAAGAAGAATCAGGTGGACAAATCTGTAGGCTAGATGTGGATTGATAGTCATGGGGGCACAAGCTTCTGTTCAGAGAGCAGAAGCTGGTGAGGTATCTGATACGGGCAGAACAGGGCAAGGCAAATCCAGGAGACAAGAACGTGGTCAAGATCAGCCAGGCAAGGAAACCTCTAAGGTTTCAGAGAAGGGATCTGAAGACTACTCACACTACAGATCCCAAAAAGCAGGAGAGCTGTACTTGGAGGCAGGTGAACAGATGATACAGACGATATGAGCAGGTAGACGGGCCAGAATCATAACATCACCTGATTTGTAAATGGGAGCTCTTAGGTTAATCACTTTGAGACTGCAGTCTGAAAGAAGGATACAGTTTCTGTAAGACTGTAGGCAAGATAAGACGATTCTAGGCGACAACGGTAGGAGTTCATTCTGTGGGTTGCTGGTTTGAACCTCTGCTCTATCTCAGTCTCTGTGTCCCTGGGCAAGACACTTCACCCGCCTTATCAGCTAGTGGTGGTCAGAGGTCCAAGAGGCCGAGGCAGCCTTGATAAAGTGCTAAACAAATTCAGGCCATGTACCATTTATTTCATTTAACAATCTATTGCTGTGTAATTTGCGTATTACAAATTACACAACACAATTTGGGATTTTCCCAATAAACCTACCTTTAATGAGGCCTGGATAATTGTAGGTACAACTCTACTGAACACACAGAATAAAGCCTCATAAACGGACTGCCTGGTCTGAGCAGGTCAACAATTTAAGGAAGTAACTTTGACAGTTGCCAATCCTAGATACAGTAAAGCCATCTGCACCGTTATCATACGTTAGACAGATAATAAGAAAATAAAACTTGTAAATGTCAGCTGACTTTGCCCCACTGATTATCATCACAGTTTCTGTTTCCTTCTCAAGTTTCAAATTAAAAGCCTCAGAAAATAATGAGACGCTCAGACCTAATTTACAAACCTAACTCGGGATTCTATTTTTTCTTTTCCACAGTGGTGTTGGAGGAGACGTGGAAAGAGTGAACCTGCTGCTCAAACAGTACATGTGCCCTTCTGTTTACAACAACTGGCCGACTGACCTGTAGAGGGCGCTAGGCAGAGCCAGAGAGATTTAAGCTTTTTAAATGGACAAACATGTTTATTAAAGTGCTATAGAAATCTGCTACTGTTGTACTTCATGTAGAAACAAATATGTTTGCTATTAAAATGTGTCTAAAGATCATTTTGTAAGATGATTCACTCACATTTTGAAATATTTTTGTTGTGTGTAGTGGTCAGTGATCATTTTAGTGAAGTCTAAAATGACAAGGAAGAAAAACTTGAGATATAATTAATGCCAAAGCTTGCTTTAAAAGTATATTGTACAAATACTTTGTCATTAAAATAGTAATTTCAACTAAATTAAAATGACTTAAAGAAGCAATTTTAAGTAACAAAGTAAAACTATTCATTTTTAATGAGAAAGAAGTGCTTTATAAAGAGGGTAGAAACATTACAAAAATAATTACAACAAAAATAAAAAACAAAGACTAAGCTGGAAGATATTATTTTTAAACACAAATTCAGTATTGCACCTGTGTGCAGGTAAGACAGTCCAGAACAGAGCCTTCAGGTATCCCATGTATCAGATCAGTAGGTTTGTAAACCTCAGTGTCTAATTGACAGGTGAGATCTAAACCGCACTAAAACAGTTCCAGAGATCCCCAGCAAACCTTTAACGAAGATAGTGGATCAAGAGCTCATGGCTGCTGAAAGGTTGAAAGTAAAAGACTGCAGGAGAAACTCCACTAGTGTCTGCAGCCGCCATGTGGACTCAGTCGGTAACCAACCGAGTCCAGCAAATAAGAAAAAACACACAGAAGATAGAAAACCATGAAGGTGAAGTAACAATACTGCAGAAAAATACAACAGGTATTTAAAATTCAAAAATCATTCGTTTGAATACATCAGCAGCACCTGCGGTATTCCATGACACCAGCCTCACAAACTGACAAGAGGAGCAGGAGCACAAGAAGCAGTGACCTGCCTGAGCATGAAGCAGTCTGCTCCACTTATCAATCAGTGCTGCGCTCTGTCCAGCCGCTTACGGCCCAGTGACACACAAAAGTGGCTGACCAGGATTTGATAGATCTCTCTGCAAGGAGGACGAATGGACTGATGTAAGACGAGTTTCAGACGGTCTCTGGCTCAACCCAACAAAACCGAATTCTCTGTAAATCATCAAAGGAGGCAACAGTGTAAACTGGTTCTCCACCAGTAAGTGGTCCTGCACCTATGATGACCTCTACCACTGTGATCATGAAGGTAAAACCAACTGGAAAGTCTCCTTTCTACACCCTGCAGCCACCAGTGAGAGCTCCAATGAAAGCACAATGAAAAGCCATGAGTATTTCTTCTTGGTGCTTGACCAACAACCTCACCCATCATAGGGTCCTTTGCAAGCCAACAAAAAGTCTACAGGCAGCTGAGGTTCACAGTGAAACATCAGAATAGAAACAGAGTAGAAACTGAAATAGAAACATTGTTGAAAGGTAATAACACAAAAGCACTTGTGGAAGACAAGAAGCCCAATCCCATTTCTGTGACGTTGGTAAAATGTGGAGCTGAAGAGTTACATTCAACTGCTCAATATGATTCAGCTCAACTTTTGAGTTGGGCTGCATTTCCTGCAGCGCAGCTCAACCACATGCTCCAAAAGTAAGTGCACGACCTTTTCACCCCATACAAGTGAGAAAGCTATTGAATCAACAAAGCCCATGAATGGAGCTCAACACACCTGAACTGAAGAACCAACTCAGTCAGCAAAATCTGGGGAACGAAGGGCAGGTGGCATAAATTCACTAAACATATCAACAATTACAGGAACATTTCCCATCCCATTCCACGATGGTTCCAGCATTGCAACAACCTCTTTTTGTCACAAAAAGATGATTCATAAAACTTCTAGACTCTGATTTTACATTTTTAGCAACTTCTCTGGAGCAAACTGTTTAATGCCAGTAAACATTCCAGTCAGAACCTCCTTCTTGAGAACTGATGGCAAAAGAAACTGTAGGTGTCTAGAAGGTTTTTATGTACATAACTCTAGTCATCCATTGTCATGGGGGGAGAGGAATTTTGAAAATAAAATACATGATATGTTCTTGTGAATTTTGTGGATACTAATGGGCTACATTCTAGGAATAAGTAGCGAATAAGTAGCGTCCTGAAGAGAGTCCTGTGCTCCTTCCACATCCATCCATCCATTTTCTAACACCCTTGTTACTCGGGAGGTGCTGGTGTCTATCTCCAGCTACGTTCCGGGCGAGAGGCACAGGTCGCCAGTCTGTCGCAGGGCAACACAGAGACAGACAGGACAAACAACCACGCACACACACACTCACACCTACGGAGAATTTAGAGAGACCAATTAACCTGACAGACATGTTCTTGGACTGTGGGAGGAAGCCAGAGTACCCAGAGAGAACCCAAGCATGCACAGGGAGAAACATGCAAACTCCGTGCAGAAAGACCCCGGGCCGGGAATCGAACCCAGGACCTTCTTGCTGCAAGGCAACAGTGCTACCAACTGCGCCAC